>JAEIFV010000714.1:0-161951 GCA_018904265.1 Lordiphosa collinella | reverse complement strand
AAGATAAAATTATAGCTTCCATAAAGTTTCAGTAAGAAAAACTTTTTGTTTCTTATTGAAACGCCTCTAACTTTCTATATATTAGTTTCTTATGCTTTTCCATAATTTTACTAAGTTTTATCAAATTCGTACAATTATATGGTATAACTGTCGTACAAAAAATAGGTCTAAAAAATAGTCTTGGTAAGAAATCTTTTTTGTTTTCAATGGAAACGTCCTTAAATTGGCATGTGTATATTGTTTGTGCTTTCAAATAACTCTACAAAATACTGATCCATGATATCCCAAAAAAATTCCTTATGGTTTTGCTTAAAGTTTATCTTTCTAGTTATACCCTTGCAGAGGGTATTATAAAATTGTGCGGATGTTTGTAACGCATTGAAGGAAGCATCCCCGACCACATAAAGTATATATATTCTTGATCAGCATGACGAGCTGAGTTCATTTAGCCTTGTCCGTCTGTCCGTCTGTCTGTTTCTATGCTATCTCCTCCGTCAGTTTTGAAGCTATCCTCATCAAACTTTGCTGGAAGTCTTGTGGTACAAATAGGCTGCACATTTGTCGGAACCGGCCGAATCGGATGACTATAGCATATAGCTGCCATAGGAACGATCGGTCGAAAAACTAGTCTTAGTGAGAAAAACTTTTTTGTTTTTAATGAAAACGTTCTTATCATTGGCATACGCTTATTTAATATACTTTTACACAACTCTTCAAAGTTTGGTAGAAATCGGATGACTATAACATATAGCTCCCATAGGAACGATCGTTCGAAAAACAAGTTCGAGTGAGGAAAACTTTTTTGTTTTTAATGAAAACGTCCTTTTTATTGGCAAATTCTTATTTTATATACTTCTACACATTTCTACAAAGTTTTTGTCAAAATCGGATGACTATAGCAAATAGCTGCAGTATGAATGATCGGTCGAAAAAGAAGTTCTAGTGAGAAAAACTTTTTGTTTTAAATGGGATCGCCTCCAACTTTCGTAATTAACAGTGCATTATGCTTTTCCATGATTTCATCAATTTTGGTCGAAATCAGACATCTATATAGTATAGATCCCATAGAAAAGTAACGTCCAAAAATTAGTCTTAGTTAGAAAAATTTCTTGTTTTCAATGGAAGCTGCAAGGGTATACAAAACTTAACTTTCCCCTATTTTTTTTTTTTATAATTTTAACGTTTTAATACTAACTTTTTGCCACAAGCAACCTAAGCCAGCTCGCTTCTACCAATTACTTTGACATATTTCAGCCCACTGTGCGATGCTGCTGCGGCGACAACGTTCACCCACACAACGAGCGGTACGTAGACCAAAAAAAAGCTCGTGATCGTTAACGTTCGCTCGCTCTTCAGCTGCCAGCGCCAGCGCCAACGCAGGCAGCGACGCCGACGGCATGCAAACAGGATCTGAGCTATATTACGTAGCGGTTGGCTTTAAGCCAACACCATTTCCCAACCGAACGCCGACAAAGCGCCACACACGATAACGAGCAGCAGCACCAGACGTACCAACAGCAACAGCAACCGCAACAGCAGCAGCATCTTCCAGCAGCGATCCCCCGCAGCAGCAGCAACGGCAGCGGCAGTGACAAGTGCAAAAGTGAAGTGAACTCCAGCGACGTTGTAGTCGCCGTCGTCGTAGTCGTCTCTCTCTGCCGCTCCGCTCTCGGGTCGCGTTCGGCTCGGGCTTCAAAGTCGCATTGTAAATTACTTGCAAAGTTATTTAGTCTCGGCTTTTAATACCGTTTTAGTGCGTTTTCGAGTTGGTCGTGTTTTTTTTTCGTGCTAACAAAAAAATTACAATTTCCCATAAACAAAAAAAAAAAAAAAAATAAACACAAACAAAATTCTGCGGCTGTGCAAAAAAATAGAAACAAAATTCGAAAATAGCTTAAACATTCTTGTGTGAAAGAGGATCACCCATCCCCCCACCACCCCCCACTTCCCCCACACCCAAGACACAGATCCTGTTGGAAATACCTAAAACGGAAATGTAAACTATTCGCCCCCGCCAAGAACTGAGCTCCGCTTCCTGTAAATTAAGAAACAATAACACGCACAAGAAACGCACACACACACACACACACTCAAAAAGAAGAGGAAAATTAAATTACATAACATTAAATAAATATCATAAATAACAACCTAAAGCCGAACGCATTAAAAGACGGAAGTGTATTTTTTTTTTCGTAAAGCGGCTAAGCGAAGCATCCTGTTTGGTCGCACACACACACAAGACCCTGTGACTGGCGCTCTCTCTTTCTGTAACGCGCTCTAACTCTCCCCGGCTCTCTGTTACGCATACGCATAGAAGAGTTGTAATTGCACGCGGTTGGCGGCCTTAAGGGTAAGTTCTTGAATGTTTTTTAAACAAATATTTAGTTTGAGAACTGGGATTCATATGCTAGGATCATGACATATTTTCAAATTGACTTCTAGACCCTTTTCGGTGTGATGACCTCTTGAATCTTAATTCTGTTTTTAAGAAGAATACAAATTTGAATATGATTTAACTTAAAAGCAGCTAAACAATATTTTAGATTATGTAAATTCTTATTTTTGAAATACTTGTTTAATATTTAGTTAAAGTGACCCATAAAATTTCGGAATGAAACTGAAATTTTTGCCTTAGAGGTTACCAAATTGTAACAAAATGTAACTTAAATTGTGCATTCATATAATTTATTCATATTCTAGTGGAGTTGTTTAACTATTTTGACCTAGATTTATCTTACTTTAAGGCATTTCTAATTGATTTCGCTTCTAAAGCAAAAGAGTACTTAAGAAGGACCAAACAAACCTTGCGAATACTTTTGTACTTGAAATTATTTCTTAATTTAAAACTCTATTCTTTGAGTTAACCCCCCCATCCATATTTGTCGGCTTGAACGAAAAGTGTGAAAAAAATGAAAAGGTTCTTGGAAAAACCGCCAAAACCAAAAAGTTTGTTTCAAGCAATTACTGGAATCAGTTCTATAAAAAATTAACAAAAATATTAAAAGTAAATTCTAAGAAGTTAAAAAGTTCTTGACATTTTCTATAAACACTTTCTTATCAAAGAGTAGAATAGGAAATAATAAACGTTGTTCGTTAATTTGTCACAATTTGTGAAAAGGTTTTCTTAGAGTGTGTTAGTCCTTAAGAAACTACCTGCAGTTCTACGTTTCAGTACTGAATTTTTCAGGGCTGAAGTCAGGCCTGAGCAGTAGGAATAGCCTGACTTCAGGCATAATTCAGTACTTCCCAATAATGCCTAGCATCAGCTAAGGTCATGACGTATTAGTACATGTCTGTGTTAAATTTATGGCTGAAACTTATATAAGGGATGCCATGGATTCAGTACCAGCCCATCCATTTCAGGTCTGATTCAGCCATGATTCAGTTCTGAGCCAAACTGAATGGTTATAACAATCAACGACTTACAATGTTGATCTGAAACTAGTCTAGCATAGTTTGCACTTTATGATGAATTCTTTATTCTTTAGAGAATTTTGTGTAATTTTATCTTCAACTAAGCTTTAGCAAATCGTTCTTGAAATCATACAAAAGTGGATGTTTCAGAAATCTCTAGAGATTTGTCTTCTTATGTAAATTGACACAAAAAAAGTCTCGGTTACCATATCAGATGACAATAATTAAGCGAGTCGACTACTTAAAGCCAAGTGAACAATTTCGCTAACATTCATTCTAAGTAGTAGCCGCACTTTTTTGTTACTTACCATACCAGTTCATCCCATTTTTACTTCGAAATGCAATCGTTTATACAAAAATCTTAAGATATTTGCAGGATATGTCTGATTTTGCCAGCAGAAAAAAATGGGGCCGGTAATTTACAAATGTAAGCAAACTTTAGATATGAGCCGGTTAGCTATATAGCAGTTCCATGACAAAAAAGAGCGCATCATATATAAAGTCTTTTTGAAAGGGATTAATTTACTTAGAAGGTTCGGTTCATAGTCCAACAACCCCTTCTTAAAAGGATCATATGAGACTTAGAATATAAAAAAAATATTCAGATATTAGAATATTAAGTCAGAGCAGCTCAAGATTAATTGGAGATAAGTAAAATGATGCTCAAGAAAGAGAGGTAACATAATTACAAACGAAATAAATGAGGTTCATATGTTGAACAAGAAGACAAGAAGAATTATAAATATAAATGTAAATACAGTTGTCTCATGTCCTAATACATAAGTTAGACTATAAAAGCAGCGACTAAAATGAATAAAGATCAGTTCCTAACAAGTAAGCGATTGTGTTCTTACTTAGGGATTCGGCAATTGTGCGAACGTTTCGCTAGATTGTTGAGCTGTACTATCTGCTCTTCAGTTTATAGAATAAGTTGCACAAAGGATATGCAAAAATATTCATTGGATGAATTCCCGTATCCATTTGGACATTTGGATATGTCTTTGATATACTTTCATCATCCAATGGAACTGAAAAATCATCCAAAGGATATGAAAAAGGATGATTTGAAAAGTATATTAAAGAAATATCCAGTCCAAATGGATATTTTTTTGGATCTTTTTTTCTGTGTACACAAAGAACAAAAATGAATAGTTGTTGATGGATTTTTAATCTAACCATTTGGAATATATATGGGCATTTCCACCAAAAAGTCCACCTAAACCAAAAGCAATCAAATTGAACTAATATTAGCCAATCTTAGATTTATTCATAAATCAATTTGAGATTTTCGAGTGCAAATTCGCGAAAGCATAACTTTTCTCATTTTCACTTTTTTCTTATAGAAAGTGCCTGCTAGATTTCATTTAATTTTGGTTTTTATAAATCTTTCTAAAGGTACAAATAGAAAAAAAATATTGCTAAAGAACCATGGCAAAGTATGTGATTGCAATTACTCACTTTTTCCTTTGCTTTATTACAGAAACCACGTAAATATCATGATAAAATATTCCCTGCAAACGTGCTTAAAATGCTATTTTGAAAAAAATAAAAAAAAAAATAAAAAACCAGTGAACAAAATTCAATGCCCTTCCAAATCAGTTCTGATTTCCGTTTTGGGGGGATTTTTCCCACTGAATGAGTATAAGTATATGAGAAGTAAGTTTTCACTTAAAGCAACCTAATAAATTAATATTTCAAAAAAAAAAAGAACTCACATAAAAGAGTTGACTAAGACTTAGAAATGCATCAAATTATTAACTATTTGTTGTGACTGACTGTAAAATAAATTAACAGAAATAAATAAACAATTGCCTGCACTTTTTGCAGTGTGGCTTAATACTAATAAACAAATGAAAACAACAACAACAAAAAAAATAGTATTAATCAACTTAAAAGTCGTCCATTTCTTTGGAAAACGAAAACCAAACCACCAGCACACATGTCCAGAAGTAAAGAAAGGCAGCAAAAGCAGAGACCAGTATGAAGTAGGAGTTGAGTCGGCATTCCAACACCAAAGACGTGTAGAACAACAAGATGCGTAAGGGGAAATTTTGCAAGGTACATTTATGTAAAATCGGACATCTTTAAAGTTAAGTTAAGAGGTTTTTTTTTTTAGTTTCTGCCTCAAGTTGTAAGCAGCCACAAGTGTTTGAGTATATCAATAAAGCTGTTGAAACTGATCAAGCATATAGTAAATAAACTTGCAGTCCTCTGTCAGTGCTGGTTACTCGGTGCCGAAAAATCCAAAACTTTCTAAAATTTGGCAAACTTCGTTGCGCCCTACTAATCTTTCTTGAGAGTCTGGCAATTTACCTCCTACCAAATTAATTCAAATTCTAACCACTTCCTGCTTCCCATCGATGAAATGGATGAAATGCAACAAAAGTTCCATTATTTTGAGTCATCCAAAAGTTGAGGTCTTTTTGCTTAATTGACAGCTGGAGCTGGCTTTTTTTTTTGTTTTTTGTTTATTGGGTTTCGTCGGTTATGGCAGGCTCAAGTCGGTTCCACCTAACTAACCACCCAAGCATTCTCCCATTTAATTGTCTTGCAATTAACGCCGGATAGCTCTCGATAAGGCCTTGTGACGCGTTGTCGCGTTTTGGCATGCGTACTGCATGGCATGGAAACATCATCATTTTTTTGGTTTTTTTGAAACTTTTTGCGCAGTTTTTTCAATCAACAATCGAGGAGACTTACACTTTCTCTGGCTTAGTTTTCAGTTTCAATTGAGCTTGAAGATGAAGCGGAAATCCGCACACAAAAAAATTTGCATAAATGTTGTTGCGATAACAAAATTACCAAGTTCTAATTAAAAGTAGTTACAGACAAAAAAAAAAACTAATTAACATTTTTTGAGGTGACGACGACGACGTCGCAGGCAGCGCGTCAAGTCAAGTGCCCACTTGAGTGGAAAATCAATGCACTTCCGCAAAAGCTCCACAAACATAAACAAACTCGAGACCGGGAGACAGATAAAGATTCAAATCAAGATACAAACAATAAATTAAGCGGGCAAAAACAAATTTGTTGTTGCTGATTTTTGTTTTATGAAAAGTTAATTAAACCAGAGTTGTATAAGAGTTACAGACTCAACAAATTAAATAACTTAAAAAAAAAATTAATAAGAATTGGTATAGGAATTGGGCAAGCATTAATTGCTGAGAACTTACTTATTCGAAGGCCTTTACAGAGATGAGAAACCTCTACATATTTAGTTTAATTAATCTTCTGTTCAAAAGATTTCCAATTTCAAAACTCTTCAAAAGGGTTTCCATTCAAATGAAGTATTGCGCCCAACTAAATGGTTATCTTATCTGAGTTTGGGCCTTAAGAAAACAGTACTGTACAGACAAACCATGTTCAAAATCTTTGTTGATGACTGTGTTAATAAATATTGAAATCAGGGATTAATACCGAAAGGAATTTTGAGCCGAAAGCTTGATTTCAACTGTTTAGAATGCAAATTAGAAATCTATAACCGCTTTCCATCATAAACCGAAACTAAGATATTGCTTTCGGCTGAGATATACAACCTGACCTTTTCCTTTATCCAGCTATAACAACCACTTCGCGAAACAATTTCAGAGAAACTCACACCTTCCTTGTCTAGAAAATTTGCAGCTTAAACTGCCCGACATCTCCTAAATGTGAAGGTACAGTTGAACCTCTCTATTACGAACTTCGATACAACGAAGTTTTCTTTATAGCGAATTAATTATCAAAATACTGCAACTGCAGACAATTCTATATTACAAATTTTCTTTATAAAGAAGTTTCTTTTTGTCCCCTTGCGATTTCGCTATGCATGTAAAAGTTTGACTGTAGTAGTAGTAGTTCTTTATTGAAAATAAGAACAATTTGTATAATTAGGCATGGCGTTATTGCCGTCAGCTTTATTCTATAACTAGAACAGTGCAATATTATTATTATTCATCCTATAGAGCTTTAGGAAGTCCCACCCTTCGGAGTTACACCACCTGCCTTCCCCGCTCGTCGCGAGATAGCAGATCTTTCACTCCTAAGGGGGCCTTCCCAGGCTCTTATTAACCTAACTTAGTTTATAGCTTGAATATTATCCTAAAAAGCTTCCGCCAAGATGTTCGCTCTATACTTGTAGGCCTTCAGCAGATATTTACCCAACTGCTTCCAGGATTGCCCATTCAACACCGCCTTCAACTCATCCATCGTGAGCATCGCCTTTCCCAGCAGGCAGACTCTAAACTCCTTCAAAATTGGGCAGATGGCTATGAAGTGTGCAACATCCTCTTTAGCGTTCATATTACAGAGACTGCAGAGCTCATTTCCCTCGCGTCTACCTCGACCATATGGCATGTAATTAAGGGCCAGTATCTCAGTTCTAGCTCTGAATATATAAGATATGGTTAAGGTCTCGATTTGTTCCTTGAAATACGTTTCATCTCCTAGCTCATAGTCGAGAATCTTGTACGTGTTCCGTGTTTCGCTTGCACGTGCACGTTGAACGAACGCCTCACGATTTTTGTTGCGAATAGCCGCTAGCAGTTTCGCATGTCCGTCCTTCCAAGTCGAGGGATTGGAAACGGCCAGGTCCACTCTGTGTTCCACAGCAAATTCCTCCCATTTTTGGAAAAATTGTGAAGGCGACTCTTTTAGTGCAGTTGCTACTATTTTTGGGTATCTGGACTAATTAGGCTTTTACACGATGGCTTAAGGTCAAGGACTCGTTTTGATCATAAACAGCTTATGTGAGGCTAGGTTGAGATGGTAGAGAAGATAGAAGGTAGAAATAGGTCCCCCCCCCCCTAATTTTTACTTTTAGACCCTTCTAAGCCACTTTGAAAGTATCACAAATTAGAGTAGCAAAGTAATCTCAATTTCAGAGACTGCTGAAATGTCAGGTAGGAAATGCTGACCTAGGAATTAGAATCGTCACCTACTGAACGCTGTACAGTGATATAGAAAATGCTGGACGCTGAGCAACAGCTTCTGCAGTATACTATACATTGTGGTTGATACCAAGCCTCGCGGCATGCCTGTCCATAAGACAGTGTCCTGTAAGAAATCCTACGAGTAGGGTCACAATCTACCTGCCTAGACGCAGTAGTGTTAAAGTTCATTTAAAATTAAGAGTGGGCCAAGTGAGCCTACAGATTTCAAAAATGTGAATTGATCTCCAACGGTTCGGGGCCATTTTGTGGGTAGTTTCCCTTGTTTTCAGTTTACCCCTATTGTGTACTTATCCGGTAGGAGCTGGGCGGTAGTGCCAAGTCTGCCTAGGTCTGGACTGAAAACTCCGCCTTCCATCTGACTTTTTAATTTAGAACCATTTGTGTAATAAAAAATCGTTGGAATGCCTAGTTTGAATCAAATAAATACAAAGAAAAAGAGCTGATTTTGTGGCCGGGTGGCTCAGCGGCTAAGAGGTCGTGGGTTCGATCCCGCCTCGGAACATCTAATGAAACGTTTTTATTCTTTGAATAAACTTAAGGCCCTATTCTCCTTCAGCTTGCTGTTTTTGGACCTTTTTTGAAAAAATTCTCATTTGAAAACGCAAAAAGATATTTGAATTTTTGTTTTTTTTATTGAATTAGTAATGAATGAAAGAAAATAAAAAAATTTTTCGCGCGATATAGGGGCTGTCCATAGATGATGGCACCGTCAAAGTTGGCCCTCAAAAAAAGGCATGGTGCTGGCGGCCACGATTCCGCCAGTTCTACTGAACCGATTTGGATGAAACAAAGTTTAATCGACGTAGAATTGTCACCATTCTGGCCCGTAGTAAAATAAAAATTTTGCGATTTTTTTGACAAAATGGCGGCCACTTGAAATTGACAAATCGAATTTGGACCCATTTTTTTGTAGTTTAGTGTAAAAAAAATAGTAAAAAAAAAAAAAATTTTTATTTTACTACGGGCCAGAATGGTGACAATTCTACGTCGATTAAACTTTGTTTCATCCAAATCGGTTCAGTAGAACTGGCGGAATCGTGGCCGCCAGCTCGAAAAAACGTGGTTTCGAGATAAACGCGTTTAAAGTTTGCAGTTGCTAGGCAAATCGAGTCACTTTGGGTCATTAAAAAGGCCATATCTTCTAAAGTATTTCGAATTTCAAAAAACCCTTTTAGGGTTATATTCTTAAATGTCCAAGCTATAAAAAAATGCAAAAAAAAAAGTCGAAAAAAATTTTTTGCTGAAAGAGAATAGGGCCTTAACGCCCGGTCACCCTTCTCAGCTGTTGGCGCCAGCTTTGTAGTAATTAGCCATGCAAAAGCTTCTTAAACTGCCGTTCGGATTCGGCGTTAAACTGTAGATCCCTTTTTTCTTGTGCGAAAAATTAGAAGCGCACTAGCCAAGAGATTGAGAGCAGCTCCTCGGCCTTGGCCTTTTGGGGCTGTGTCAAGCCATTTTACATTTTCAAATGCTGCTTTTAGAGTTCTGATTGAAAGTTAGCTAGGTGGGGGACTGTATAAGAATTGCAGATAAGCTATAATCATATACGAGAGACTGTGTAATAGCTAGAGAAATTATGAATTCAATTCATTTTGTTATCTCGTAGTTTGTTAAGCAGCTGAAAAGTGCCTTGAAAATGACTTAAAATATACTTACTTAACCATTACTTAACCAAAAATGATAATTGGAACACCCAATATACATACCTACATTTCTATATGTATCTTTAAATAACAAATATAAAAAAAAACAACAATATATGTAGGTATATTATTATGACAATTCCTTTTTGTTTTTGGGCGCGCCTTTTCAAAACTTTCGCCCTTATTGTTTTCGCAATCTCTGAGACTGCATATGGCCCCCACCACCTCCCTTCGCCATCGGCGAACTCCTTTTGACAAGTGTTCGAGGCTGTTGACGTTTGCTGTCTGTCTCTCTGATATCGTTGCGATCGTTTACACAACCATTTTTTGCTGCTGCTGCTGCTGTGGCTGCTTCTCCACCTCTCGCGAGGTTGACTTTATTACTCATACGACGCGTTGCTGCCGTTCACAATAATCATTCTTCCTTCCTTGGCACGGCCAAGTGTCAAACAAGTCTGCAAATATTTGAAGCCACATTTGATAATACAATTTGCAAATAATTTCGTATATGCACTTCCAATTAACAACCGCAAACTTAAAACTAGAGCAACAAAAAAAAAAAACAACAAATCTTGTTTTTCTCCGCTCATTTGTGGTAACTTTCTGTTATCACATTATTAAAAAATATGTCTCTTGGGGTGCAGCCCTATCAACATCAGCATCTGATTTGCATGTCAATTGAAAATGAAGTTTTGATATGAGTATATGATTTGCACATAAACAAGACAAGTTTTTCAGAGAGAATGGTTCAACCTAATTGACTGCTGCAGCAACTAAACTACCTAGTAGTTATTGCATAAGCCTTTTAGCCCTGATCAAGAAACTTGTTTTTGTTTGTTGTATTTTTTCAGTTTCAACATATTCCACGCTTTACGTGACCTTTAGAATCCAATTCTGCCCAGCTTCGTAAACTTTCCATGCACATGGTGCACACCACAGGTGGTGACTCAATCCAACTCCAAATCCATTTGAATCTTTGCTGTGATTGTCTGTGCCATGCGCCACACCATGGATGATGATAAGGCAAGGCTAGGGTTCTCAGATTTTTATGGCCAACATTTGTTGTTATTTATAGCCAAAATAATTACCACTGTGTGCGACGATAAGACGACGACGACGACGACTATAAGACTTGTGACCAGCAGTGAGTGAGTAGGCAGTAGCATCAAGATCATATTTTGAATAGATAAGATTTTTCATTTCATAACACTCACACACACTCAGGGGGAAAAGGAAGGAGAGCGTATTAGTCAGAGACAAGCGTCTAGAAGAGTCTTTAATGAGGCCTCCTTGAAATGCACTTGAAACCTTTGCACTTTGTTATGAAAAAGTCAAGAAATAATTAATTAAACTACTTAAGCATTGGACTTCAACGCCATTGCATATACCTTCCGGCTACCCTACAAATGGAGTTTAATTAGAAGCTCTTGGAATTCACAAGTTTTAGTTCTCCGGGTCGTTGTTTAAATAGGAGTTTGCAAAAAGGCTTCAGTGTGACAATAAGATACTGACTAGGCTTAGATGTGGTGGCAGCCGAAACAGTCTGTCTACGCAACCACTGCTGCTGTGTACATGTGTAATCTTTGTTGATTTCTGCTGATTATTGAATTATAAGCAATTCTCGACCTTGAGTTTAAAACCACCGTTTTGTACTTAATATTTCAAGTATGTTGAATTTAAGTACAAAACATTCCAAAACTGAAAAGTAGATCTTAATTTTATTAAAATGAAAACAAGCACTGTATTAATTCAAATTAAATATACTCTTGGGTTGAGTACAAAAAAACAGTGTGAGAGGCCTTGTTGTGAAACATGTTGTATACAATATGCTCCGACTTTAAGATACTTGACTGTGTGTGTGTGTTTTACTATATACTAGATACTCAGAACTCAGTGCTCAGAACTCAATACTCAGACCTAAATACTCAGCACTTAATTTTAAGTACTCGATGCAAAGTATTCGATACTAAATACTCTATACTCAGTACTTGATGCTAAGTACTCAAAGCTAAGTGCTCGTTAGTAACTACTCGATACTCAGTATTCGATACTTAGTAATCGATTGGAAGTTCTCGATACCAAGTACTCGATACTCAGTATTTCTTATTCAATACTCGATTTTAACAACTCAATACTAAGTACTCGATACTAAGTACTCTATACTAAGTACTCCATATTCAGTCTTCCATCCTCAGTACTCGATTCGACGTACTCCATTCTATCTTCTCAACACTAAGTTCTCGATAATCAGTACTCGATATATAGTACGCGATACTCAGTATTTGATACTCATTACTCGACTCTTATTACTCAATTTTAAGTACTCCAGACCAAGTACTCTGTACTAAGTAATCGTTACTAAATACTCGATAACAAGTACTCTATACTAAGTACTCGATGTTTAATCTTCCATACTCAGTACTCGATTCTGAACGTACATCTGGATGCTAAGATATGTAGATTAATAGATACATAATACGATAAAGTCGATATATAAGTATACAGATGATTGAGTACGATACTCCATATTTAAACCAGTACTTTATTCTATCTTCTCGATCCTAAGTTCTCGATAATCAGTACTCGATACTAAGTACTATACTAAGAACTCCATATTCAGTCTTCCATACGCAGTACTCGGTTCTACGTACTCGATACTCCGTATTTGATACTCAGTACTCCATTCTAACTTGTCTATACTAAGTTCTCGATAATCAGTACTCGATACTTAGCACTCGAAACTCAGTATTCGATACTCAGTACTCAACTCTTAGTACTCCATACCCAGAACTTGGTGCGGATCAGTGTGTGTGTGCCGGGCCACACGACTCCCACTGCACACCCGCCTCCTCCTACAGGACCACCGTCAAACTCTGCAACAACACCACAAAATATGCGTGATGTGTGACGTTGATATCAAATTTTACTCCTACTAAAATTTTCCGTATCGAAATTACAAATGGATCACATCAAAAGGACTTGGTCAACATTTATACGATGAAGCTAACTTCATAAAGTTTTCTAATTAGTCGAGAGAACAAAGGCTCATTCTTTAACTTTCGTTCATCGTGTAAATACCGACTCACAATGCAAGCTTCAAAATGCAATTTTTTTTTAAGCGAATCTGTTCTTTAAATTTCCAACTGACTTTTACACTTTTATTATGGGGGCTGATAATAGATTTCTTACGTACAGTAGTAGCATCTTGGTTTAGGGATCTTTCAGGGCTTCTTTGTTTTAAGGCCTCCGTATCATATCAAGAACAACTTGGGAATAGCAAGAACATTTTGTTCTTTTTAAATGTGCTCTAATTTTGTTCTAGTTAATAAAGTACTAAGGTTGTCTTTAAAGACTTAAACTTTAAAGAGCCTTAACAATATCACACCCTAAAATCAAAACTTTAAAAAAAATTTGTAAAATAGTTCGAAACGTAGATAATATATTCAGAAACAGTCTTAAATCAAGTAAGTATTTTGGGATTAAAGAAATGGTTTTTGAAATAAGAGTTTTGTACTAGAATCACGTACCAAATACCGCACTATTGATATCGTTTGTAATAGATTTAAGTACAAAGTTCTAGATTTGTGTAAATGGGTTTTAGCGACATGTTTTTGATTTAAGTCAAAGTGGTTTTTAGGATTGGATTGATTAAAATTCAATAATCAACGAAACCAACAAGAATTTTGTACATATGGGCTGCTTTAGATACTCAGACGAACTGTTTCGATGGCCTTGGGGCAACATCTCATCAGTGAGTTTCAATCGCTAATACCAACAAACCGTTTGCAAAGCTAGGCGGAAAATTGAAGCTTGAGAATTGTATGAACGTAAGATCCAATTGATTCTATTTGAAGCTTTCCAAAAGTGTCTAATCTTTGTTCTTGTTAAGTTTCGTACAGAATAAATTCACATGCCAAGATTTCTTGTGGCTATACACTAGCAATGGGTAATACTTAACACAGTTCAGGTGGCTCTACAGTTCGTGTGGCTGGCTCTACAGCAGCGGTAATACTTAACACATTTCGTGTGACTCTACAGCAGCAATGCGTAGTACTTAACATAAAAATTGTTCATTGATTTGCTGACAGACTGAAATAAACCAAGGCAGGTGGGGTCTGCTGATTCTATGGAATATCGGTGGAGCAGCGCTTGTTAATAAAACTGATTCCCGATCAAGTTAAGCTATGCCCCCGTACTCGAATGTAAAAATGTGAGATACATTTGCAACCTGAACCCAACTTAATCAAATGTTCTACCCAGTTGAATACCAGCTTTAATCAAGTTTTTGTGTTCTTGAAGTAAGAACATTGTCGTGTCGTTTGGTAATGCTTGTGTTCATCTTGAGTTCAATATTCTCGCACTTTTCCCTTTTTGTAAGCGATAAAAATCAACAATAACTTCAAAAGCTTCAGCAAACTTCATAAAAAGTAGCGCAATTGCAGTAGTTTCTTTGCTTAGCTTATTTAACGACCAGGTAAATGCATTTCAAAGCAGAGCTCTCTTTTTTTTTCTAAGTTGCTTATCAAATACACGTAAAAATAGCTGAGAATGAGTCGACAAATGGTGAGCAGAAGTTTCAAGTGCATTCCACATCAATCATACGCACTGTTGCCGCTACAAGAACACTTCATTAGTACTAGTTATGACACTTAGTGAGGTGATCTAATTGTCAAATTTTGCCTAAGATCTGTAAGCATTTCACTTATCCATCATCAATCATTCGCACCGCTGTTGACCGAGATCGAGACCTTCGTTCGTGAACGATTAGAATGGAATTAGTACTTGTCATTAATATCAAGTGAACAACAACAAAAACTCAACTGAAGTTTCAGCTACTGCAGCAGCCCACAACATTGCATTGAGCTTCATTTAGTAATTTTTGCTCTGTCTCTAAATAGACAATTGCCAGGCTTTAGTTTCGTTTTCATTTGTACATTTGTTTCTATTTTCTGTTTTCTATTTTTTTTTTTATCTGTCATAATAACTTCCGCTTTAGCGTCAACTATTTTATCGCAGGTTACTTTTGTTGTTTTCGCTCGTAAGAATAATTATACTAAGGCAAAATTATTTATGAGAAATGGTTGAGTGCGAGTAGGACTATCATAGGCTATAAACCATAAGCCAAGAGCCATGAGTTTTTAATTTGTATGTCTCGGTCGCTTCTTTGCTTAACCCACATTAGATTTATTTTGTGAAATTCTTCCCTCTTGGCTGGTGGCTGGGCCTCAGGGCCTGTTCAACGCACACACACACACAACGGACGGAGTCGCCTTGTCATGGCCTGAAGAGCCTAGCTGTTTGATTTTGTCCATTTTTAGACACATGCAAATAAATCAAATTGTTTGTTAAGTGTTTGTCCATTTCAATTTCAGATATTGTTGATTTTTTTTTTTTTTGGCTTTCTGGCATCTGTCAATCGCCCAAATGGATGGATGCTAATGAGCTGGAAAGGCCCAAAAGCTGTTTGGCTGTTTGCCTGTTTGCCTGTGTGTCTGAAGAACACAAAGAGCCAAATAACTTACTTTAGAACATGATGAAATATAACCGAACAAACACCATAATCAATTACGCTTTTGTGATAAATTTAGATTTTTAAGATACTTTTTTTCTGTCATTGTTGTTATTTCATATGAGGCAATTATTTTTTAAACATTTTTTTTTTGATTTATGAAAAATCATGACACTTAATTGCTTTATAAAAATGTTTTTTATTTCCAATGATGAAATTTAAAGGCCAAAATGGGTTTTAACTGCTGCGTAGATAAACACCACCAAATTAATTTTTACACCTTTTTGAATAATAATAACATAAGTGGAACGTGTGAAAAAAAAGGAATGGAGAAAAACTAAAAGGACAAACAGAACCGTGAAACAGCGTTCTTGACTTGAGCTAGTTTTCTAGTGGGGTTCGGTTCTGGGTCTCGCTTCTGCGAGATTCTGTGGTGAGCGGAAAAGAACTCAAAAGATAAAGTACAAGTAGCTGGCTATCAAATGAGTTCCTTATTCGCTCACAACTTGGCATAAAGTACCCAAGTGGTCGCATAAGGTACCCGAGTGGTCGCAAGAAAATTGTGGAAATGAACGCCCGGCGGCTTGTTGGATACGCTTCTTCTTGCTATGCAAAACGATTTCGGGGTTAGGTCTTACACATTTTTAACTAAGCCAAAAGTATCACCTTTTGTTAGCACAGTGACGCAACTAAGTTCGAAAAACACAGAATGCACTTCCTTTTCTTTGCGAATGTATACACATTTGTGGTTAGATTCCTTTTCGGGCAGCAAACACGTCAGTTTCTTTTCAGCTTTCAAAAACATGTGATCGAGCGTGCATTTGCCTTCTGCCTACGTGGCTGGCCTCGCTTCCAAGAAGTTGACTGCGACAAGCAATTGCCGCCTGAAAGAAAACTAACGGATCTATGGCCTGATTTCTATCACTCGTTGCTTTATGCTCTGTTCTTCTGAGCAAATTCGGCTGATGGCTGTTAGCTGAGCGAAGAGGAAATTTTACTCTCGCACCAGTGCTGAGCACTTAGCTGAATTCGAAAATAGCTAGACTTTAACCCTTATTGGCAAAACTGGCCCCTACAGGTCTTGGCAATCAGCATCCGAATTCTGACTGGCAGAAAATTTTGATTTGATATTGATTTCTGAGGATTCCTTACGTCTACCCTGTTGCTCTTATAATATGGTAATTCAAAGTAAAATTTAAATTAATTGTAAACCCCTAATGGCTAGATCGGTCGACATATTCTATTGGGGCGTTGTTTATTTTTAGCCGTGGCAAGTTGTCGGTCATAACATTGTATATTGCTGATAACTGAACATTTTTATTTGCAAAGTTTCAGTCCTAGACCATTTCATTTTAGCTGCAATGTTTACTATAGCCGTTGTAAAGCTTCTACCTTTCCTAAATCCTGATTGGATTAAGAGGAAGAAGTTTTAGTCGGATCGAGAAACGCACAACACTTTTAAGCAGCAGCAGCAGACTGTGCCTGTCAACAGTGCCGTCTCTCCATGCCGGCAATACCATAACTGTTTGGGAATTACGTGACAACTAGAGTGCAAAAATCGACAGTGTTTTCCCACACACCCCTCTTAAATATGCTTGCAAATATGTAGCATTAACAATTTCGATCAGCACAGCGAATGAGCTGATTCGGAATTGCGAACAGTTCGGTTTCATTTCGATCGTTTTTGCATTCTATATTTAATTTCTGATGTTCTCAACAATATTTGATATGCTAAAATAAAAATACTTGCAAGATGAAAAGAATCACCGTTGCCAAGGAAATTGCCCTTTACTTTTCATTCCACTGACTCTTAGGCAAAACTTTTGAAGCCGAAGAAGTTGATCGTTTTTCGGAAATGGAAACAGCTTCCAACTCCGCATGATCTATGCTTAGAAATATTTCAAAAGAAATATACTTTATATATACAAAAACGTTGTGAAACTAGGTAAGAAAAATAAATATACAGAATATTCAAATCGTTTGTTAGCTAAATCATTTCATAAGAAATGGATCTTTCACTGGATCATTTTGATGCTGTATATACATTAACATTAATTGTCTAATACAGCTGTCATTGCATAAGCCCAACTTTCTTTTTCTATTCAATTCTATCACTTCTCCGACCAACTACTTGTAACATTGTTCATTCAGAAATTGTGCACTTTTACACAATAGTTCTTCGGCATTGTAAATACCCATCGAGAATACTTATCAGGCTTGGCGATATCGCATCAATCCATTTATAGTGGCAAGCGTTGTGCTGTTAACTTAATCTGCAATCAATTTAAATTTGATTAGACTGTGATTTTTTTTTTTATATTTCTATATATAAACACTTATATTTATATACGACCAGGGATTACGATTACAACCTGGTTATACCAAAAAAAAAAAAAAAAAAATAATGTTTTACGGCTTGCAAGTCACGCGAAGCACTCGAGACAAAATGTTGGAAGCGGCGCGGGCGGAAGTCCAACCAAACAACCAAATGGCTATGTGAATGGGAGTTGATATATAGTAATAATATTATAAGTATGCATATGTATGTACCTACATATTGGTGGCACATGTGTGTGGAAGGAAAATCATTGTTATTAATACGATTATTGTGTGCACAGTTGCGTGTTAATTTTCTGTGACTTTTTTCACAATGCAAATCGCCTGCCGCTAGAGAAAATACATTTCAATGGCAAAGATTAACTGTTATTATGG
Organism: Lordiphosa collinella; assembly: GCA_018904265.1. Lineage (NCBI taxonomy): Eukaryota > Metazoa > Arthropoda > Insecta > Diptera > Drosophilidae > Lordiphosa > Lordiphosa collinella. The sequence continues at coordinate 143,742 of JAEIFV010000714.1, read as the reverse complement.
TATTTCGTTTATATATGCATAGTATTTTTACTTTTTTTACTTTTGGTAAATCAATTTGGAACAAATAAACAAGAGAGATATATGGAGCCGGCAATTAAGTTCGCTTGTGTTAATTATCAAACATAATTAACTGCTAATTGGCTGTGACAATTGTTATTAAGTAATGGCTAGTTGAGTGGTTGTCGCCGAAAGGTTCAATCAACTCGAAAACAAAATAAAAACCACAAAGCATAGCTAGATTTTGAATCAACCCGTAGAAGTAGGCAAACAAATTACGTATACGCCTGGAGTACCCTACAATCCATGTTAGACTATGGGTCGCTGTATTCCAGTTAGTTGCTGTTGTTGTTGTTGTTGTTCGCACTTTAATTAAAATACCAAGTAAAAATGAAAGCAAATAAAATGTTTTCAAGTAGCTGGGGACACTTATTGAAATGAAATCAGCAGCTAAAAATGTCTCGCCTATAAATAAATACATAGTAAACCAGTCGCATTCGTATCCAAGCCCAGCACACATACCTACAGACACACCATACAGACTCACGTGACCAGCAGAATAAATTTGATTTGGAAACCTTTATTAATAAATAAATTTCATATTTCGGGCTCTAGCAACGAGTTTCAGTTTTTGTTTTTCTTATTTTAATTAATCAATTGTTTAGCTGATATGATAGAACCTCCAGAAATAAACCCACTCAGCCTATCCAGTTATCGTGCGGCGTATCACATTCAACAGATGTTCCGTGCTAGCGACCATCATAAGCATTAGTTGGCCAATAGAGTCAGGTTCAGGGTGGTAGATTTCTGATGAATTTGCCAAGTAATTGCCATTTGATATTGAATGAAAAACTGCTTGTGTGTGTGTGTGTGTGTGTATGGATGGTAAATGCTTTGTTCAATCAATCAATGTATAAGCCAAGAGTTCTAGTCAATGGCTTTCAATTGTAAATCTTAGTTTGTTCCTTGCTTATCTTGTTAAGAAACAAGCACCGAAGTAATGGTGGTACCCTGCTGCTTCAATTCAGCTTCCTTGGGCGTTTACAGTTAACAGATGAAGAAGTAGAGACTGAGTTTTCCCAGACAACATTAATATTTCTTCACAAGCGCTGACTATGCCATGGAACAGGTGTGCCCAACAGCACCTAAAACTCGCACAAAAACATCCACAAGAAAACGAAAACCGTTTAATGCTGTGTGTAAGTGCGTGTGGCTGTCTGATGCAACGCTGCAGAGAGCGTGCATACGAATTGTGTTCGCAAGAGGCATAGAAGAGAAAGAGAAGAGAGACACATGCGAAGTTGTTGTTGTTGCAATTTCGTTATGTGTGAGTCCTATACGCGCGGCAACGGCAATGCGGTAACCAACAACACATGTGCCTGAAGCGTATAGAGCGCGCGCACTCCTGCTGCATCACTATATATAATAAAGGAATATACAAATTTTTCTTAACGACTTAGCTTAAGGCTAAGTTTGCTCATGCAAATAGCAAAAAGGCAGCCATAAGTGACAAACCACCAAACAGTTTGAGTGCAAAAATTGTGTAAGCCTGTGTGTAAGCTTCAATTATTTATACCAAATACAGATAGATGTTTTCTTATTTTCATTTCAAAATTTCTGGCCTTATGACTTTACATTGTTTAAATGTCTAAACATCTAAAGGTTTGCTTTAAAACCGCCAGCCTTCCCTCTGTTGTAGTAGTAGTAGTAATAGTAGTTGGTTTATTTCCATTTGTTGGCTTGGTAATTGTTACTGTTAGCCTTCTAGTATAACGTTTCTCCTATAACTTATTATAGCTTTTAGGAACTTTGCATACTCCTGCCAAGTTCTCCCATTGACTAGTTCATTTGCCTCTTTTGGATCCAGATAGGTTTGATTAAAGTAGGCTACTCTGTATTCCGACAGGATGGGGCATAATGCTATTATTTGAATTATATCTTCTCTGGCTTGTGTATTACAGAGCGTGCAAATATTATCGCTGTAGTGAGAACGGTATCCCAGTTGAAGCAGTTCACATCTGTTTTTGAAAATGATTCCAATAGTTTCCGTGCTGTATTGCTCGTTAAAATAATTATTGATGCCAAGGTCGTAGTTGAGCTGTCTGTACCACACTCTCAATTCACTTCTAGCTAGCTTGAGCTTCCCACTGAATTCTTCGATTCTTGTCTACCGTAACAAGTACAGCATTCTGAGCTGCATTCCATTTGATGTTCCTCCATAGCCCCCCGGGGGCCGAGCGCAATCGGCTATTTACACGCACACGAGCCGAGCGCAAGCAGAAGTCGGGCATAAGAGCGTAAGCAGAGCTCTCTTTGCCTTCATTCGCTGCCCAGCCATCGTTGAGGTCAGTTCAAAGCTGGGCTGCGTCGCTTTGATATCGCACACCAATACACTCTCACTTTTTGGCCTCGCTCTTCTTGAACATCGCTGATTTAAAACATCGCACTCTACATTGTGCGCAATAAAGAGCTGCTGCCACTTTTTGAAACACTGCATTTTGTACCTGAGCAGTTCTAGCGCCACTATTTTGGGCAGAACCATAAGTTTATTTATATACCTAAAGTGCGTGGTCAGTGTGGTAAGATACATTGGCGATAGGCCTGCTTCAAGATATAGTGCATAGCTTGGAGAATAACTTTTTAATAAAGTTTCTCATCAATTTTTCCACATCCTCGTAGCTTTGATGACCCCATACTTCCGCCGCATACAACATTATCGCTCTTGCAGTAGCCTGGAACAATTTAAATTTGGCCGAGTTTGCAATGCCTTTCTTTCTCATGGAGCTTTTTTTTGGTTCAGATGTTTTTTAAAGTCCATGTTTTGTGCCAATGTTACCACTTCTAATGAGTAGCCATCGAGCAATCATTTATCATTTTCGGAGCGTCGCCCTCTTCCATACCGCACAACCATTATCTTCGTCTTTTCCTTATTTATTATAAGCCTTCTTCTAAGTCTTTTTGAGAACGCTAAGAATGCAGTATCATCAGCATAGGTCACTGATGACTGGCAGGTCTGCAGTAAATATGGTGTAGAGCAGCGATGGGCAAGCCCTTGCTCCCATTGCTCCCGAGAACATTACAAATTGCCTCGTCACCTCGGCACACAAGCTAGACAGAATGACAAGCACAATTGCCAAGCTTCAAAACAACAAATCTATTGCGTATTCGTTGCAGAGACGTCTGCTAAAACAAATATATGGGGAGTGTGTCTGGCTGGTGGACTCGAGCATCGGTGATAGGGGTTGATTTTTCTGTTGTTGTTGTTGTTAGACTGCTCTCAAAATCGAATGTAATGCCCACGGCTGGTGTAGAGTATGCAATTGTGTCAGTCATTTCTGAATCTTCATCTCTGAATAGAACATAGAACTTCCTGCAGTGAAGGTACGACTTTAGGAACAGAAAGTAGGGACTGAAAGTTGCTTTTTAATGTTATATAGCAGTACAATGGGCCATACCTTATTGACGTCAAGTAAGACTGCTGAACAGTAATGTTTGTTATGAATGTCCGCAAACGTACCGATCGGTACGACTCTGCATTACCAGTCGTTAGTGTGGTGATGGGTACTAGACTAGCGCTGTGATGCATTAAGGACGCAACTGACGCTTAGTGATGCATCAGGTCGTTAGCCCTGGTAGTGCCTTGACACCAGCTGAACTAGAGGGTATTGGCAGGAATCGACGAAAGAGTATTTAACTCAAAAGAGAATTTTACATATGGAGCAAAGAAATGTGTGATAAAACTTGACCCTACAGAGAGAAAAAAAGGATATTCAAAAATATCCATTTGATGATTTTCGTATCCATTTGATAAAAAAGGATATTTAAGACATATCCATTCCAAATGGATATTTTTTGAAAATTTTTTTCTAGTTAGTGTACACAAAGGCAAAAAATTTTGAGTAAGGAACAAATTTGCACAAATTATTCATGTGAGGCAAACATTTTCAGTTTATGGCTGGCATTGTTTGCACCTTGTTTGCGTTTGGGACCTTAGCTTTAGTCTGGTCTGGGAATGGAACCCAATCTCTTTGCAGTGCACCAAAGCACTCGATTGTTGGCACATGCCTACTAATAAATATATTTCTGATTTCTGTTTTAATAAAAGAAGAAGCAATTGAATAACCACAAATCGAAACAGAGGAGCAAAGTTACAGGTGATGCGTGACGGCTCTGCGCTCTCTATGATCATTTACTTGCAAAATATTTAAATATATATATGTCCCCCCCTCTTTCATTACGCTTGATTAATAAAAATTGTTTGCATTCAATGCCAATCAACTTTCCCTAACTGGGTCAGACAACAGTACAAAAACAAAAAAAAAACAAACTCATTTTTCAACTCTAACATTTGATGGACAGCGGCAAAGCAGAGCAGGGCAGAGCCAAACTCTTAATCTTCTCTTCTTTCTTGGCTTTTGAATATATATATATTTTTTTTTTTGGGGCCAACAACTTTTGTTTCTCTGTTGCCTTTTCAGTTTTTTGCTCTCTGCATCAAGTGCGCTACCCTTCAACTTGTGATATATTGACACAACTGTTTTACCAATTTCTGTTGGGTTTTTTTATTTATTTTATTTTTTTGCAATTAAATGTTAAACGATACAATGTGTGGGGTACTTCAAACGATCCGATTTGATCAGATGTTAAAGTAACTTTTAGACTCCAGCCATCATTCTTCATTAGCCCGAGCCACTTGAGTGGAGTGGAGTGTGGAGTGGATAGGGGTGACTTGATTACTTAGTCGTAGACACTAATTTTTGGAAACAATTACCACGCGATAGTCACCACTTCTTTTCCAGCTAACTGAGTGTGACGCCTAATCATGTGTGGCACTTAATATTTATGATCCGCATAGCGTCAAAAAATCACAGTTCACATAATCACGCGCTAATAGCGGCGATAAGATGGTCACTCGGATGAGGCACCGCGAAATTTTCACACGTATCGCGTTTATTAATTAGAATTTATGAGCCAATACGTAAACAATAAATAGCCAATGTATCAGAGAATGCGCGATGCGTAATCTTATCATATGAATAAAAAAAAAAAATTAAAGAACAATCCCCTAGAACTGGACAGTTGGCTACCAACCAGGAGCGGAACGGGGCACTTCAAAGATTCCCCAAAGAGATACAAATCTGTGGGACATCTACTTCTGGTTTCTAACTCTTTCAAGGCCTCTCGCCTTTGTTGATCAAAATTGAATTTGTTTCTTTTCGTTTGATACAATTTCACATCTTGTTTATGCCGTTTGAATAATAATAAAAAAAAAAACCTGTGATAAGGCATTCCAAATAACCATCTGCCTTTTGCGCTGTGACGTCTTTATTGCACTCAGATTATTGGTTGGAAAGTTTTGAATCAGATAATGATCGCAAAGAGCTAAATCTGAGTTGAAAATATCTATATTGTATAACTAGTCAAAGATTAAACAGTACGAAGAGGATTAATTTGCTTGGTGGGAAAATTTGTGAAGAGGAGCAGTCATCAAACATAAATAGGAAAAAAACCGAAGAATATAAATTAAGATAAGCTGGTATCATCTGGCAGCAAACTGGTACGATAGCTCTACTGGTTTGTATCATGTTTGAGATAGGCGACGCACTTACGTGAAAACCGTTGACTTATTTGACTAATGGTCCAACTTCAATGTCTACAGAAGGCCAACATCGCTAGTTTAGGGTAGCAAACAAATTGGATGCACTTGGCTAATATCTTGAACGGGGTTTTATAGTTATTGTGTCAAATCAACCAGGTCTTATAGTTGATTTCCCGAAATTTAACCAACAAAATTTAATGTTTTGCAAATTAAATAAGATCGATAATTGAATCTTTAAGACATTACTTTGATCAAAGTTTGTACAAGCTTTTGTTGACAAACTCTTAGACAAACTCGTATACAAACTCTTATACAAACTCTTAAACAAACTCTTATGCAAACTCGTATGCAAACTCGTATACAAACTCTTATACAAACTCCTATACAAACTCCTAAACAAACTCTTATACAAACTCTTATGCAAACTCGTATGCAAACTCTTATACAAACTCCTATACAAACTCCGATACAAACTCCTATGCAGACTCGTATACAAATTCTTATACAAACTCTTATACAAACTCCTATACAAACTCTTATACAAACTCTTATACAAACTCTTATACAAACTCTTATACAAACTCTTATACAAACTCCTATACAAACTCTTATACAAACTCTTATACAAACTCTTATACAAACTCTTATACAAACTCTTATACAAACTCTTATACAAACTCTTATACAAACTCTTATACAAACTCTTATACAAACTCTTATACAAACTCTTATACAAAGTCTTATACAAACTCTTATACAAACTCTTATACAAAGTCTTATACAAACTCTTATACAAACTCTTATACAAACTCTTATACAAACTCTTATACAAACTCTTATACAAACTCAAAAACAGATCTTTAAGAAGTCAGCGCTGAAAATATAAAACAATTTAGATAGACGTTCAAGCATGACTGTTATATACTCTGTACAGGGACAATCAAGTGAATGTCATGAATATTTCCAGTAACTTTCCCGTTGTATTAAGCATACATAGAGGTCGATAAGCAGATGGTCTGGTAGGATCACCTTTGCCCTTGCTTATTAATACCAGTCGTTGCATAAGCAAGGGCAAAGATGATTGTGTATAAATAAATATCAAAAATGTACTTTTACTAAAGGGTCTTTTACAAACTCTTATACCAGAACTAAAGTGTTTTTTTTTTCTTGAATAAATCGATTAAAAATATAAAGTATATTGTTGGCGTTTTAATGGACAAATAATAAGAACACTCTTGGCGTAAAGCGTTGGCTGGTCAGGCTCTTATTATAAGCGCTTTATTATCTGAAAATTCGAACTACACATTTAATGAACTTAAAACTAAAAATATTTCGTATCCATAGTGTCCAATCGTCGATTGGCACATAAATGAGCTTCGATAATTCGATTAAAGATCGCTAGGTTTACACTTAACCGTCAATAGGTGCAAACATGATAAATATTAATTGTTTTAATTCCAATGTTTTACTTAACTTAAAACCTAAATACGAACTTATTTCGTAACATCCCCATCTCCGTGAACCGAGGAAAGGTTATTGAGGTTCACCAACTATGTCGAGAAACGCTAACTTTGACGCTGATCTTCGAAGAACTCCAAAAGGTGTATTCACCGTTGCGCTATGAACTTGTCCGTCCTGTGCCACTTAAACTGAAATCACTCCACCATTGCCCTCTGCTCTCATTTTTTTCGCAAATGATAACAATATCGTCTACATTTATTGGATCGGCCTTTTGATGCCACTTTGTTTGTCTAGTTAAAGTTGAAAGGTACTCCAAAACCCATCTTTTACAAAACGTTTGCTTCATTTGCTGTAATATTTTCCATTGCTTTTCTGGGCATATATTTTCTTCCACAACAGAAGTTTGAATCGAATTGGGACCACCTATCGAAAAATGATTAGGAGTTATTGGTTCTGCTACACAATTGTGTCAATTGGGACGTGTCTTAAGGGAAGATAATTTTTAGAGTATTCTGCTTCAATTAAAAGCGCTTGAAGCGTCTCGATTTGGGGTACACTCTCTTTTAAAGTGCCAATGTCATTACTGTCTTTACATCCAGCAGCAGCTGGATTTCCTAGTGTATTGAAAGTCCATTCCATACCAAGCCGACCACATTCCACTGCCTTAATCCAATCTTTCTTACTCGCACATATAAAATTCGTACCTTGGTAACATCTGATCCTTTGAGGAATGCCTCTACGATTAACAAAGTTTCTAAGACAAATACTACGTTTATGCTAAGCTCATATAGCAAAATCATTTCATGAAATAGGTCCGAGAGTGCGAGCATAAACACCATTTCATGAATTCGACTGCTCACGAAAGTTGACTATGAATTTGCTGTCAATTCATGAAATGCCAAGGCGCAGCCAAATTAATGCTGTTTTCTCCAGAGCTCGCAAAAAACTCTCAACACTTTTAACGTGTCGCCAAAAAAACGGTTTGGGAGGGAGCGAAAGACAGTTTCAGTTCTGTTTTTGCTCAATTCTGTTGCTCTCAGAGCAAAGACCATTTTTTTTTTCGATCCTGTTTCTCTCCTGTCTCTCACTGACACTTTTGCAGAGAGCAAACTTCCGTATGCATGCGTGACTGTGTGCTGCGCTCGTGTATGTCTTTGTATAACGAGCGTCACACATACAAATAGCCTTTCAAACGCACAAAACAAAAAGCACTTTTCGCAGACAATTATAGTGCTCTGCTCACTTGCAGACAGTTGTTTAGTGAGCGCTCGCTCAAAACAGTTGCTGTCGGAGATTGTCGGATGTCCGACTCGTGTGTTTTGCTCAACGGAAAATACGTAACAGAAAGCCAGTCCTAGCCAAATAGAGAGGACAGAGAACTATGTCTGACACTCAGTGATGATTGACTTCGGCAAGCTTTCGGTGTGAATCGGCGAGTGACTTCGGGCCCCAGGGGCCATGGCTGGCCAGGCCTGCAGAAAATACATGAGGTGCGAGAAAAAGTGTTCCGCTCAGTGAGAGACCGCTTGTGCTGCGTATGTTTCTGTTTTTCACTGAGGCTGGTGGCATTGGAAAAAGTGTTAACAGTTTTTTGCAAGCTATAGTTTTCTCATATATGCGCTGGTCATTTTGTGAATTCATAAAAGCAGCATAAACAGGAACAAATTTGATTTTGCAAATTGAAGAAATCATGAAACACTTAGCTTAAGCGTAGTAAAAGAAAAGTTGCAACAGATGAAAGATTCCGCGCTAGTTCGAGGTGTATTGCTCTACTTGTCATGTAAGTATATAGGGCAGCCCATCTGTTTTCTCTACGCCTTCCTTGTAGCTTCAAGAAGTGGGCCAAGATAATCCAAGCCAGCATGCAGAAAGGCTCTTACAAATGAAGAAATTCGGTCAATTGTCCCATAAATGGTGTAAAAATTGATCTTAGACATATAGACATATCGAGTTCGTGATCTATATTATCAAAAGCTTCTAAGCGATCCTTTAAAAATGCATACAAAAAACCCTGGCCCTGTTGAGTATACTCTGTGATGATGTTCTTAGTAATTAAGAGTCGCCATTGAACAACAAAGATTTAGTTACATTGGTTAAACCTCCAAGCACCATTGCGTTCCTTTCGGCTGTCCTAAAAACGAAGCTTAAAATAGCACTAAGTTCTCAAGTTCTCAATTCCTCGCATAGTTAATATAAATGGAAATTTGCAAATTGCTCACGAAAGTTGACTATGAATTTGCCGTCAATTCATGAAATGCCGAGACGCAGCCAACTAAACGCTGCGCTGGTGTTGCCAAAAAAAAAAAAGGTTGGTTACTGACACAACGCAAACAGGGAGCGAAAGACAGTTTTAGTTCTGTTTTTGCTCAATTCTGTTGATCTCAGAGCAAAGACCATTTTTTTTGTGGCTTGATTGTGTGACACCATTGAAGCATACTGAAGAGATGCGCCGCGAGGCCTTCGAAACACAAATATCTAAGCAACCTTTGCTTGTTCAAATGTACCAAAATCTTTGTTGATTATTAAATTATTATTCATCCTTGGCAGCCACATTGATCCTTGAAAATTTTTTTTTTAAAAACTTTGTGTTTTCCTAAAGGCCTTCACTTGTAATACCCTTCTTGGCTAGGATATTCTAGCAACTAATCAGTTTTGCAGCTCCCGATAAGGAATACCCGCCACGCGCTAACCATCAAATGTTAAATAGATTCCCCCGAAACCACCACAACGACCCGAACGACAATCGAAATTCAAAAGCAAAACCCGCGCTAACCCATGGTCCGGTATAGTACTTCTGTTACGCCGGTTGCGCTTATCTGGCTCGAGTATAAAAAATTGGCAACAAATCACGGTCCGAAAAGCGCTATCTCTATCTCTGTCTGATTATTTACAGTTAACTCTGATAACCTTGCCCATATATCTTGGCCAGAGAGCTCTTGGACCGCCATTTACGATTACGTCGACGTCGACGTTAACGTTAACGCAGCGCCTGCCACTAATCACTCCAATTAGCTAGAAAGTGCTTTTCGTTTAAAATTCGCACGTTGTCGCCGTTTCTTGGCATTGTATTGTGAGGCATTGAGTTAGCCGCTCGCTTTGATTTTGGTGCCCAAAAAAGTTGAAAAGTTTGAAGTTGGAAGTTGGAAGGAATTGTGTGGTGTGAAGTGTGTGAATGTGTGAGTGAAAAAAACCAAAAAACAAAAAAAAAAAAACACAAAAACCCAAACAAATTACAAATTCGAATGCACGGCAAATAGCACAAAAACTAAACTCGAAACTCGAATGCTCTTTGGTTGACACATTGAGTAACTTGGAACGCGTAACGCTTGAGCTGCGAGCTGCGAGCTGTGAGCTGGGCGGTCTACATAGAGTATATTCCACACACACTTCATTTACATAGTCAATAACCATTACTTGCCATTTGCCTTTTGGCAGCAGCCAAATCGTAGGCCAAGTTAATGCAGATTTTTGTTCATTTTTCAAGCCGCGTTTATTTTTTTTTTTGGTTTTGTGGTGGTCGAACGTTCATCTATTGTGCAATCCGGCCCCAAATGAGCAAAATGTAAATCCACCAAAAGTGTAGCAACAATCGCTAAATACATATAAATATATACTCAAGTATATATTTCAGTATTTTATGTTTCTCTTTTTCTTTTTTTTTTGGACCGAATGGCAATATTGGTTATAGAATAACAATTGAATTATCATGACGACGACGTTTGGCGCGTGTCAGCCAAAAACCACACGCAGCCGCCATAAAAATCTAAACTTAAATTGCCAATTGTTTTTCGCAGCCCATTTTGGTCGATCTCACATTATAGAAATTTGTAGGAATTGATCTCTGAAAGTACGCGAATCGCCCACATCTCGATACCAGAAATACATACATAAAAAAAAAAAAACCGTGCAGGCCGAAAATTCGGAGCTTCAAAAAGCAAGCTCGACTTCTGATGACGTCAGCTGGAGCAGTAGCAAGTTCTTTTCATCGTGTGTGTTAGTTGTTGTGTTGTGTGTGTTATTAATTATGGCCAGTTTTTTTTTGTTCGCACGCCGCTTAACTACGCCGCAATATCGTTAGCATTTAATGACGTTTCGACCAAATACACTTTCAATAAGCTGCGGCAGATGAGCGCGTTTGGTGTTATGGCCAAGCGTTCCAAATCAACGATTACAACTCAATTATGATTGAGTAACCGCAGGGAGTTAGCCAATTCACAGTTAACCAGAATGCGGCAATTAATTACTGTGTGGTGCAGCAGCAGCAGCAGCAGCAGCAGCAGCAGTGTTCTCAGGTGGCGGCTAGTGATGAAAGCCCAGCGAAAAATCATTTGGAAATAAGCTTCATCTATGAGGCTTGAGACGTTAATTGTGTATTTCCCCCTTTGGGACGTCAAATTCTAGAAATTGAAACAATCAAAATGTAGAGCTTCTCAATAGATAAATAGTTGGGGGGAATTCTTAGAACAAATGAACCAGCTAATAGCTAAGGGTGTCTGGTTTTTGGTGTAAATTATAAAACTAATCAATTACATCTTCTCAATGAACCTTGTCTCAAATTGAAACTTAAACCAGTATTATTTGTTTAGTATCAAGCAGGATGGTCGAGATTTCTCAATATATCAAAATCGAATACAAATTTCAATACTTCGAAATATCGTTATTTTCTAAAAAACTAAACTGAAACTGAAAAGTTTTTAAAGTACGTTTGATAGGGATTTGGCACCCATTAGTTTATGTAGATTTTCTACATGCCGCCTTTACGTTTCTCACTCACAACTCATTAGTTTGAAATTTAAACACAAATGCCGGCATCTTAGCCCATACGACCATCATAAACGCGCGCGGCATTGCCGCAAACCACAGTTATAAAGAGAAGCGACAAGCAACTATGTGCCAATAGAATTAACAGCACGTTTCGTGTAGATTTTCAATTTGAAGTCCTTAACGTTACTTAACCCATTCTATGCCGCTGTTCGAGGAGTCAAACAGCAAAATTGCCTATTTGAAAAAAAATAGAGAAACCAATTGTTTAAGTAATTACTCTATTCTATTGTACATTTTATTAGCTTTCAGACAAAGAATATTCACGTCACACACCACCTTGTTGGTAGGCTCCAGGTGGGGGTTAAAATTAACCTTAATTGAAGACATCAATTCGACAAGCTAAAAAACCTATAAAAAAAAATTTTTTTCCGAAAATCATGTATTAATATGAGAAAAGGTCGAAAGTAGTTTTTAAAAAGAAAACCCGTAGAAGAAGTAGCACTAGTAGCACACCTGCAAAAGTGGCTGTTCGAGTAATCGAACAATGGCGGTAGCAGACATATTGATTCAGCAAGGGACATGCTTAGCAGTGCAACTCAATAATATGAATTGTGCCAAATTATTGAACATGATCTTACTTAAAAGGTTTACTTAGAAAAGAATTGATACACAAATCCAACACTTGGAGTTTCAATTGTATATCAACAATGTTCAGAAAAATAATGCAAAATCTGCACACAAGGATAATGGCGGCTTCCACTGGGTACAGTAAGGTGTTGCTACCAATACCAACGACGCTTTCTTGGTGGTGATTGGTCCACAAAATATAGTTGACGCCGGTTATAAATATGTCAAGCCATTTGCAGTTTCCTTCCCGGCGTCAATTATATTTTGTGGACCAAAAACACCAACAAGAAAGCCATTGTAAAGCAAGCCAAATTAAATTCGGAACTACAATAGCTTTTTACGTTATCGAACTATCGCATCTCGAAAAGATCAAAGCAGTTTTGGTGTACTCTTTGGCTAGCTGTTCTTGAATCGAAAATAGTATATCCGTGGAAATAGAATTGCCTTGTATATCAGACCCTAAATCGGCAGAAACTCACACAACTAAAATTTCGATTGGAGTTGGTCCTCGTGTTCATCAGAAGACTGTCAATCCCCACCCAACAATCGACCTGGAGAACTGATCCGATTTCGACATTTTTTTTAGAAATTTTCTCTTACAAAACTATTAAGAACGTGACCGATTTTGGTCCCTAAAAGTGTTACCTGTCGCTCATTTTGTGGCAGCAATGCAGATGCAAATGGTACTGCACTTCCAAATGCAATTAATTATCGAATTGCAATTTCAGAGCGTTGGGTCCATTTATCCATGTTATAAGTAGCTCCGTTCCGTATTAGCTCTCCAATAAGCTATGAGGTTCAGTGTCGTGGAGCAAGTTTTCTTTCTCCAAGCACTCGTTCATCTCTTTAGAGGTGGGTTTATCCGGTGAACAAATAGCCGTAAAAGAAAACAATATGGTAGATCGAAGACTACAAAGTGGATACATTTGACGATTGCTTGTCAGACTCCGCTCTATAACCAATGCCCATCAAATCTCAAATTTACTAAAAACTAACATCGAAAATGTTTCAACGATTCAATACGTTATAAACCAATGTTGGATCTTATGCTCTTAAAAAGGGGTCTTCGAACCATAGCTAAAGCTTTACAACGGATTCAAGACCAATTTGTCTTCGAAATATGTAGAGACCTGCTTTTGATATTTTTATACTCTGTACCAAAGATAGGAAGGAAGCAATTCTGACCCTGTCCAACAGAGGTTTGTAGATTGTAGACTCGTACTCTCTAGGCATATTTCAGTTTCATTCTTAAGCGTCTACACGAAGCTGTGAAGTAATGAGAAGTAATGTTAATACCAAATTTTTTTGTATGAATTTTTTACAATACTTTTTATTATTTCAAAACTCTGTAAAGGGCTTTGTCAAAGACCCTAGATGCGTAAAGGCCATACAAGTGAATATAAGGCAAATTTTGAAGGGTAATGTGGACCTACGATTTTACTTATGTGTGCTGTCTGTGTGCAAAATATGTTCGGCAGACTTCACACTTGCACAGCACACTGATGTAAAATCGAAAATCCGCATTGAAATTTCCCCTTGCCATGCACTTAACTTACTCTGTCAACTACACAGACAGAAAATATCAAGAATTTCATACTTAAAGGTTGTAATTTTCAACTCAAGTGACAAACTCATTTTACTAACTACAAACGCTTAACTATCGATCAAATATCTACTCTCAACCTGCGTGTTAATATCCAATGTATCGCATTTCCTCAATCTTTCGAGAATTTCATGTCCCCAAATCGGGATTCTTAAGCCGTATCATTATTATCAGCAGTTTTATTGGTGAAGATTCTTTTAACTGTGGTGGCTACCGAGCCTGATGCATCAACATTTGTCGCTCACGTTAGCCAGCAGCTATGTTATTTACTTGTTAAAAGTTGTTTATTGGTGGTAGAACGTTTTATTAGGCTCCAGGTCAAGAAGTTTCGTTTGTTCATTACTTTAAAGCAAGACACACAGACACCACAAAGGAGACTGATAGTCTATACAGCTGTTTCAAGAACCTCTCAGTCTTTGCCTGTCGTCTGCATCTTGGGTAATAACTTTTCTTTGTTAAAATAAATACTAGTTCAGTGCATTAATCATAAATAAGCTTCTTAGATACCTACAACTCCTTTGTTACAGTGCATAAAAATGAAGCCCAGACCCCCTTAAGTTTCTTTGATTTCTGTTAATAGAATATCATAATTCAATTTTGGTCTTTTTTCCCATGTTAAGGCTGAAGTTTTCATTATCATGTTCCCATCCAATGGTTTCAAATTTTGCCATTGTTTAATTGTTGTAATTGCTTTGTTGATATTGTATGTACATGTGTACTTATGTGTAGTACCTCCCCTCCACGGTTCAAGTTCATCTCACGTACTGTCAGTTTTTTGTTGTTGTCTTTTGCTTTTTATGGAGTGACCAATTAATTGTATATTAGTGGTACGAGTAGCCCACCATTATTCCAACTTTTCAACTGAAAAAAAAAACTAATTATGTTTTATAATTTTGCAGTTTATTTCTTTATCCTTCTTCTTCTTCTGTTGACCAGGTGGAGTAACAAAATCTGCGTAAATTAGCTTAGAAATTCTTAACAAAATGAAATAAGCAAAATTAAGAAAAAAACAAAACTCAACATAAAAATGTTTTAAAGAGTTATATGGCTTATAATGAGGATGAGGTGCGGCGTCTTTTTATAATTTTCAAACAAATTAATATTTATTTATGCTTAGAAACGCCAAGAAGACAAAATAGATGATGATGATGATAATGAGGATGAAGAAGAAGTAGCAGAACAGTACAAATATGTTAAGTAGATCTTTTTTTAGTTGATGATGAGGTCGAATTAATTCTGAGGTTTCTCTATGAAAGTGACTCAGTTTTTTAAAAGCTGTTAAGGGTCACAGGTGCATTGTCCAAGTCAAGTTTTTAAGCTAGAATCTGGCAATTCTTAGCCTTAGACTTGAATAAATTTTGCAAATATGTCAGCAAATTTAAGTAGAATCAGCAGCAATAAGACACAGACTCTGCCACACTTATACGGAAATGGTTTTATGGGGCAAATCCGGCAATGTTGTCCTATTATGTCGTAAACTACTGTCTGAGTTCTGCTTAAATTTAATGGCCATGTCATTTAACTGAATGAGATAATGACTTAGCAACAATGACATTTCGAGGGAATTCATAAATGTGAACATTCGCTGCAAAAGAGTAAAGTCTTAAGATGTATCAATCTACTCATACTTCATGGAAACATTTAAGATAAGATCTTCTGAAGAACTTTACTGTAAAAATGGTTCTAAGATACTCTTAAGAATATTGAAGGCTGTTAACTACACAGAAACACTCCGCTTCCTTTCATCAGCAGACTTCTATGTTTTCTTACATTTCATACAATGCACACTTTAGGCGTGTCAAAATTAGTACTCGGTGGTTTTTGGGTCCTCTGATTTCATTTTTGGCCATACTTTTTCGATCGGTTGGGTGGGGGGCCGACTTATGTAGGGGGTAGGGGGGTAAAATTAAACAAAAGGTCAAATGGGGTGTCGTTTTATAGGTTTTTGGGTGCACTGATTTCGTTTCTGAAAATATTTCTCCGAGCGGTGGTGAGGGGGCCGACTTATGGAAGGGGGAGGGGGGTAAAATTAAACAAAAAGTCAAATGGGGTGTCGTTTTATAGGTTTTTGGGTGCTCCGATTTCGTTTCTGACAATGTTTTTTTCGATCGGTGGTTAGGGGGCCGACTTATGGAAGGGGGAGGGGGGTAAAATTAAACAAAAAGTCAAATGGGGTGTCGTTCTATAGGATTTTGAGTGCTCTGATTTCATTTATGACAATATTTTTCCGATCGGTGGGGAGGGGCCCGACTTATGAAGGGGGGGGGTAAAATTGAAAAAAAAAGTAAAATGGGGTGTCGTTTTATGGGTTTTAGGGTGCTCTGATTTCGTTTCTGAAAATATTTTTCCGAGCGGTGGTGAGGGGGCCGACTTATGGAAGGGGGAGGGGGGTAAAATTAAACAAAAAGTCAAATGGGGTGTCGTTTTATGGGTTTTTGGGTGCTCTGATTTCGTTTCTGACAATATTTTTCCGATTGGTGGGGAGGGCCCGACTTAAGAGAGGGGGGAGAGGGGGTAAAATTAAACAAAAAGTCAAATGGGGTGTCGTTTTATGGGTTTTTGGGTGCTCTGATTTCGTTTCGGACAATATTTTTCCGATTGGTGGGGAGGGCCCGACTTATGTAGGGGGGGGAGGGGGTAAAATTAAACAAAAAGTCGAATGGGGTGTCGTTTTATAGGTTTTTGGGTGCTCTGATTTCATTTCTGGCCATATTTTTTTTTATCAAGAGATCGATGAGCAACCCAAGAAAGAGAAGGGCGGGGTTTTTCTACAATTCTCGACAAAAAAAATTTTATATGGGGTACTCCTAAAACTTGTCCGATTTGGACAATTTTTGATACACGCTTGTCTTATGTGAAGCCTAACATTCTGGCCAAGTTTCATTACGATCGGTCAATTTTTAGATGTAGCGCCCATACAAAGTAAATAAGTTTTTTTTCAAAACTTGACAAAACTAGACAACAAAATATGATAAGTGGCTTTCGTAAAGGTCCAAAGTATAAAGAAATGTCAATCCTGGACCGGGAGTAGCCCAGAATGAAAAAGATAAAAAAGTGTTTTTCTTAGTCTTTTTCTTCCCTAACACTTTTACTTACCATCTTATATAAATTCAATTAACCGAGTGTGAAATTTTCCTCAAGAAACACATAATTAATAAAAAAAAAAAGTTACCAGAAACCAGAAACATTGTCGTCACATAGCACGCATCTGCTAAAAATAGTCAAAAATTAGCCTCGATTTTGGGTTCCTTTCCTGCAGGAGGACACCGTTCATGAACCTATTTAATGGTATATTTTCGATCTCGGGTGATAATTGGGCACTGTTTAAGCTACTTAATGATACTGGATTACAACCTCGATTTTTCGAATTTCTGCCAGTCAGTATTTCATTCTGTCCCAGTGTGCAATGTATATTTCGAAAACTTGTTCAAGGGAATCCCCTAACTATCAGCTGCAAAGTAGACTACATTTTTTAAAATTCATTTTAACACATCTCAATCTAACTTAACGCTCGAAAAAGTATAAAAAATTTAGTACCATGCCAACTGGTAACAATATAAAGTACTTCTTATAAGACGCCTTACCCCAATCTTAGCCGTTATGCAGTATTTAGAAGCTTTAAAAGATATACCATTGCCCGCTTTTGGGGGCCTTATGAACAGCTCCCACTTACACACCGCCATGAGAGCTAGAATGGGCAATTGGCAAATTGTCTCGTCACAGTCGAGTCAATCAGTCACTCAGTCTACTGTGTCATTCCATTCATTCAATTTGTGTCTACGAAATTTCCAACAATTATGGCTTGCCATTTCAATAACAAAAATCTTTTCAGCTGCTAGTCATATTATATCGTTATTGTTATGGCCGTTATATATGTACATATGTACGAACTCATCATCTGTATGCCCTTTTCAATGTATTCCGAATTTGAATTTGAATAATGATACCCCAGTCACTCACTCTGCTTTGGGTTTGTTTCTGTTTCTTCTGATTTGTTTTTATGTCTAATCATCTAATGATTTTCCTTTTCTTTTTTTCTATTTGCAGCAAACTTTTATTTTTTTTTTTTTTTTTTTCGTTGTTATTTCATCGACGCTGTTTAATTGTTGCTTAACCAAGAACTTAAGAGCAGCGTTACCCACAGACTAGCCAGCAAAATGACTGGTTTTACCAACGGCGGCTTTGAGAACGATGAGCCCGTCAAGGTGAGTAATAGTCAAATTATGTATGTAAGCCCAAATGCAACTAAGCAAGATAAATTACAATTATGAAATGAGGCAGTTATCTTAATGATAATGTTTTACACTTGAAAGATACATTTCTGAACTTTGATTTTCAACTTTATGAGAAGTGACTTCAGTTTCGATTTCTTTTCCGGAAGAGAGTTGACTTGATTACGGACTTGTCAATGCCGGAGTTCTTGTCTTGATCCCGACTTTAGCTTGGTAAAACTTATTTTTAGCTCGATATAAGTAGACTTTTCTCAACGAACTCCGTTACTTGAATCATATCAAGAAGGTCCCAACAGTCGTAGTTAAATGAACGCGCTCGATATTCGAATTACGTTCATTTCGAAAAGGAGGGATTCAAAACTGACCGAGATTGACTTGAGCTCGATATTCAAGCCCCGAAACTACCTTCTTAACTTTCAAACTTGCAAGTTCTAGACGGCTTAAGATCAATAAATGTTTGCATAGTAGTCGGCTTCATCTCAAGAATAACTCTTCTAAGTAGAAATTATGACAAGTCTCGATTTCGAGAATAGATCTTCTTGGTTGCAAGCATAAAAATAGGGGAAAGTTAACTTCGGCTCGGCCGAAGTTTTGTATACCCTTGCAGCTTCCATTGAAAACAAAAAAGTTTTTCTAAGACTACTTTTTGGACATTACTTTTCTAGGGGATCTATACTATAAAGATATCTGATTTCGATTAAACTTGGTGAAATCATGGAAAAGCATACTACAACTGATAATTGCGAAATTTGGGAGGCGATCCCATTTAAAACAAAAGTGTTTCAAGTTGTCACTAGAACTTCTTTTTCGACCGATCATTCATACTGCAGCTATACGTGCTATAGTCATCCGATTTTGATAAAACTTTGTTGAAATGTGTTAAAAGTATATAAAATAAGTGCATGCCAATAAAAAGGACGTTTTCATTAAAAACAAAAAAGTTTTCCAACAAAATCCATCTAAACTTATATCACCGATTCAACCAAACTTAGTAAAATCATGGAAAAGGATAGTAAACTAAGAAATACTCACTTTGGAGGCATTTCCATTAAAAACAAAAAAGTTTTTCTCACTAAGACTAGTTTTTCAACCAATCGTTCCTATGGCAGCTATATGCTATAGTTATCCGATCCGGCCGGTTCCGACAAATGTGCAGCGTATATGTACCAGAAGACTTCGTGCAAAGTTTGGTGAGGATAGCTTTAAAACTGACGGAGGAGATAGCATAGAAACAGACAGACGGACGGACAGGGCTAAATCAACTCAGCTCGTCATGCTGATCAAGAATATATATACTTTATGTGGTCGGAGATGCTTCCTTCATGCGTTACACAATATCTGTGTATTTTACCCTCTGCAAGGGTATACAAATTTTTTCTTTTGTTCGAGGGCTGTTCAACAAGTTGTCGGCCTTCAAAGTTGGACGTCGAAAAAAACGTTATGCTGCTGGCAGCACGGATAACTCCACTTCGGATCATCTGAAATGGAAAAAGTAAACGGCGTTAGATTCAGTACAAATGTAATTCGGGCCCCTATTTCAAACATAATTTTGCGATTTTTGTTTACAAAATGGCGGCCATTTTCGATTTTCGCCAATTTTTCTTGTAGTTTAGTGTAAAAAAAAAAAAAAAAAAAATTTTGAAAATTATGATTGAAATAGGGGCCATAATGGTGACAATTCTGCGTCGATTGCACTTTGTTTCATCAAAATCGGTTCAGAACTACGGGCGCAATCAGTGCCGCCAGCTCGAAAAACGTGGTTTCGAGATAAATGCGTTTAAAGTTTGCAGTTGCCAGGCAAATCGGGTCACTTTGGGTCATTAAAAGGGCTATATCTTCTAAAGTATTTCGAATTTTTAAAAAAATCCTTTTAGGACGATATTCTCAAATATCCAAGCTATAAAAATATGCAAAAAAAAAAATCGAAAAAATATTTTTGCCAAGCCGCAATTTCCCCTTAAGTATGAAATCGGACTTCATCTGAAAAAATGTCAACATGATATGATCGAGTCCATATATTTAGGAGTAAATAGTATCCTTTTGATATGAAAATAGTTATATTCGGCTGTGTCCCAGAAATCTCTAGAGATTTTCGTATAAACGAAGAGATTTGTAATTTACCTAGGAGGACTTTATATGTAAAGTGGCAAGAATAATGTCGCCTACTAGATTTTAGGGAAGGAAAACTGTACGCATCAAATCTGCTTTGCCTTGAGCAGTCGGTTTCAAATCTCTCAACTTTTGTCATCTAATCTAGTAGCCTAGCATTTTAAAGACACTTCACATATTAAGGCAAGCAGTTTTATTTCGAAATGAAACCGTTTATACACAAATCTTTAGAGATTTCTGGGACACACCCGATTATGGGGTGAAATTTGATATTGGAATTGATATTTTTGCAGTTGAAGGCCGATTTAATCTTTTTGTTCTGTGTATAGAAAAGCAATTGGGACAAAACTCAGTTGACCAAAAAAGTGTGACCGTTTTATTTTTGTACTTTTATACTATAAAAAGGTCAAACTGAAGATTTTGCTAGCTCCTTTCATGTATGTAACTAGCTAGTATGTTCTGGTTTGACTTTAGTACTTAGTTATTTGAAGCTTCACAAACTTCACATAGAACTTATTAACTCATTTGAAGAGAAATGTTTGCCTCACACATAAAAGTAGCTGAAAACTGATCAAAACTAGTTTTATTGGTCACTGAAACACACAAAACTATGATCGAAATGCGCAGACAAAAGCGAAAATTCCATAACTAACTAGATGATTGTCATACTAATGTGTGATATTACACTAAAGGCGGTTTGCCTTCGCCAAGAAATCATATTTGAATATGACATACAATACGGCGTGTGGATGTGCCCTATACCTAACTATACATATGTATGAAGGAAGCGGACTTAAAATAAAGAAAGATAATGATGATTGGCCACTCCTAAAGTTAAATTTCTCCTCCAGAAACCACAAACCAACGACGCGTCGCTTGCCCACGCAACTGAGATAGAAATTTATTTTATATTTTTTTTTTTTTTTTTGTGACAGCAGAAAGCGCTTAGGGCTATGTACACTTGCCCCGCACATACATACAAACTCATACATATGTAACTCAGCCCCACCGATTGCAACCAATTTGGCAATCAATATTTATTGCACAATTAAACACTCTGGCAAAAAGGTTTCATCATAAAATATTGCCAATTTACAATGCCTAACCCCAACCTCGCTGCTTAACTACCGCCCAACCGACCGACCGCCCGCTCACAAAACCCAGTTCTGACAAACCCGTTTCTGTGGCGTCCGAACCAGAACCACAGCCAACCAAAAAAAAAAAAAAAAAATATAAAAAAGAAACCCAAAACCAAAACCAACAGAGACAACAAATTTAAATCCCATGTAAAAACCAAATGCCAAAGTCTTGTAAAGGAGAGCCAAAAAGTAAACACGAAACGTGCCGTCAAATCTCGTGCGCGTGCGCCACATGCTTGCACTGTGGTCCACTACCATACAAAACTGTACAATACATACGTACGTGAAGGAACAAACCAATTCAAACTGGTTTATGCCAGATATTTGTTGCTCTCTGGCCGCATATCATTATTGGTATGGTGCACTCGCGCATTATTATTACGCGCACTTGTTTGTCGCTTTTTCTATGGAAAAATAGCCAGCCAGTCAGCCAGCCATTCAGCCAGCCAGCCATCAGCATCAGCTGTTAGCGAGAAAAACCGCGCTTAACTTGCCCATTGGCATGCCAACATATACACACACACATACACCTACATATATGTATATATAAATAGACAGAGACACCTGAGGAGTTGTTTTCCCAGTTATATTCATGCCTTGTAATGATATGCAAATGTTTAGCCTAACGGACAAACATTGTATTTATGAATAACTTAGAATGATTGGAAGATTTTCACTTATGGCTTATGGTTTTTAGGTCAAATTTTGGGGCAGTGGAAGAAAAGGTCTTAACAAGAAAATCCTCATCCCCTTGTAGCTTAGTTTTTTGAGAGTCAGTTTCTATAGTTCATCTTCTGGTAGTCTAGGTCAAGGCCACAGCATTTATTTGATGCAATCAAAGGGTCACCTTTATTTAGTAGAAAGTTACATTTCAGTTGAGCTAAGCCTAGAAAGAATACAACAGTTTCATTTTACAAGAATCTGATAGAGAAATGTTTGAGAGGGAAATGAGATTCAGAAACTTTAAAGATTGTTCACCTTTTCCTTTGAACATACCTCGTATATTATTTTAAAGGTTGATTTTGAGCTAAACTATGGAGCCAACTGCTGGTTTGTTGTACTCAGAAAAAAAAACAGAACGAATGCTCTTGAATTTTTGAAGACCGGTATGAAATGAGCGTTTTTTTTTTTTTTTTTTTGAAAATAAAACACTAATTATTAATGGGAAAGTAAAAAACATTTTATTTAAAGTATTGGCCATTGTTTTCTCACATTTTGCAACAACCACTAGTCGTTTTTGGGTTTTGACCCTTTTTAAAAAAATTCTTATTTGAAAACGCAAAGAATAATTGAAAACTTTTTTTATTTATTGTATTACAAAAGGTTCAAAGTAAATAAAAAATTTTTTTTTGCCTCGATACGAGGGCTGTTCAAAAAGTAATGAGACTTCAAAGTTGGTAGTGAAAAAAAAAGGTGTCGTCACGGCGGCCACGATTCCGGGTCTCCGGAGCGTCCGAAATGAAAAAAAAAACGGGGCTATAATCAGTATAGATGTAATTCTCGGCTGAACCTCAAACTTAATTTTGTGATTTTTTTGACAAAATGGCGGCCATTCAAAAAAAAAATTTCAATTTCGGGCTTTTTTTTTGTAGTTTAGTGTAAAAAAAAAATAGTAAAAAATTTTTTAAAATTATGGTCGAGGTTCAGCCGAGAATGGTGACAATTCTGCGTCGATTCCACTTTGTTTCATGAAAATCGGTTCAGTTGAACTGGAGATATCATGGCCGCCAGTTCGAAAAACGTGGTTTCGAGATAAACGCGTTTAAAGTTTGAAGTAATTTTTTTGGAAAAAAAAAAAAATCAAAAATGTTTAAATGCAGTTTTAAAGAGCTGACAATTCTCCGTCGAATTCACTTTGTTTCATCAAAATCGGTCCGGTAGAACCGGAGAAAACTTAACGCATAGGTCAAAATACGAGGGTTTAAAAAAAAAAGTTGCTCAATGAGAAGACCCCCTTAAGTTTGCAGTTGCTTGGGAATTTAGGTCACATTGGGTCACTAAAAGGACTATATCTCCTAAACTAATTCGAGTTTTCGAAAATCCTTTTGGGGGGATATTTTTGAATATCCAAGCTATAAATAAATGCAAAAAAAAAAGTCGAAAAAATTGCTCAAAAAATGAGAAGACCCCCTTAAAGTATTGGCCATTGTTTTCTACACATTTTGACCAACCTTTCTGGCAATTTGTGGATACCACGCCAATAAAATTGTTCGTCTTTTAAAGCAAACCAACCAGACACCCAATTTTCGACCTCCTCGTAGGAATGAAAGTGCTGCTCAGCCAATGCGTGTCCCATCGATGAAAACAAATGGTAGTCGGAAGGAGCCAAGTCTGGTGAATACGGCGGGTGGGGTAGCAGCTCCCAGCCAAGTGTTTTGATTGTATCCTGAACCGGTTTTGCTTTGTGTGCAGGTGCATTGTCATGGAGCAAAACTACCTTGCCGTGTCTTCTGGCCCATTCTGGTCGTTTCTCGATCAATGCATGGTTCAAATTGATCATTTGTTGTCGGTAGCGATCAGTATTAACGGTTTCACCAGGTTTTAGGAGCTCGTGGTACACCACACCTTTCTGGTCCCATCAAACACACAGCATTGTCTTCTTGCCGAATCGATCTGGCTTTGCAGTCGATGTTGATGGTTGTCCCGGATTAACCCATGATTTTTTCCGTTTAGGATTCTTAAAATAAATCCATCTTTCATCGCCAGTAACAATCCGATGCAAAACCGATTTTCTTTCGTGTCTTTGAAGCAAAATTTCACAAGTGTTTTTTTTTTTTTGGTTTTCCATCTGTCTTTCATTCAATTCATGTGGCACCCATTTTCCACACTTTTGGATCTTTCCCATAGCTTTTAAACGGTCAGAAATTGTTTGTTGTGCAACATGTAACATTTCTGCCATTTGCTTTTAACTCAAAGTGTCATCTCCATCCAATATCGTTTGCAATTCGGCGTCTTCAAACTTCATGCTCACATGATGGCTCGCTTATGAGCTCGCTTACGAGTGCTCTGCGATAATAAAAATGAACTCTCATTCCTTGCTTAAATGCGAGCTCGTTTGTGAGGATTCTGCGATAGTCTTGCAACATGCTCACATGCTGGTTTGCTGGGATGTTCAATTTGTCAATGTCTCAAGTTCTTTTATACTTGATTTTAAGGAATTTTCCAGGATTTTTTGAATATTCAAAAAAAATTTTAATCAGTTTTAAAATATTTTGGAATCTTAATTCAACTAAAGACATTTGGGCACATTTCCAATTGTATGTAAATGAGTAATCATTTCTTTTCTTTGCCGAAATTTCTCTCATTAGCGCCCTCCTTTGGCGTTACCTTCAACCAGTCCCGGCTGCCTGGGCGTATGAGTAACCATTCATTGGGCACTTGCATTTGGTTGGTAATGTTGACGTGGCACTAAAAACGGGCTGGTTTTTATTTTTGTTTTTTGGTTTTTTCCCTTTATTTTCGTCTTAATTAAATGCATTTTTTCGGTCAACAACAAAATAAACTTAAGCAAGTTTCATGAAATTCGTGTGTGCGTGTGTATTTATTGATTGTGGCTTAGATCTGTGTGTGTGTGTGTGTGTGTGTTTAGTAAACATTTGAATGCAATTCAATGATTGATAAGGCCGGGGATTTTTCCGTCTGAAATTTGCATACAAAGGGGCATTCGCCCTCAACCCTCAACCGGGTCGGCAGGTACCCTTCCCTTCCAAATTCTTACATAACATACAAGATTTTTATGACCTTCCATAAATTTTTACGTAAATACTAAAATCGCCCTCGACTCGATCGAGCGCTGTGGTCGAGCATATGTAACCTTCTTGCCTTTTCTGTGCAGTGCATGCGGAATTCGCCAATACATTCAGTTCTACGACTTGTCACAAGTCCAACTAAAAATCAGTTGGCCAAGCGTTTTGGGGCGCATTTTTATGACCATTTAAAGGCCGCGTCACGCTTGCGCGCGAAACGCGAGCAAAACGCGTGCGGGCTGTTAAGCATTTGTTTTTTTTTTTGTTTTTATTTTGAGTTTTATTTTAGAAACTTAAAGCGTAGACATCAGCCAAGACATAAATAATTAATTAATTTGCTCAAAATAGAGACAGACACAAAATTGAAAGGAGAGAGCTGTTCAATAAACAATAGAGATATGCATAAAAATATTAATGAAGGGGAAATATTTAGATATATAGTATTAAGTGTATGCAGGCAGCAGGAGCAAGAAATTGACATCAATTTGCATTCAAATTCTCAATTTGAGTTTAACCCAAACATGAAAAGTCTTCCGGGGTCGAATGGCACGTTCTTGGTGACCAATTCAGTCCACCTCTGCGAGAGATAATAAGTAGTTGCCTTTACTTGCAATCAACACCCTGAGTTGGGACCATTTATAACTATTCAGTCTTAGGCATTCAGACCTCTACCAACACTTGGGAAGAGACACGCCTGAATCCCTTTCCAAACCACTGAAATTCACTAGACTGAATATTCAACTTTTCGCATTGTTATTTAAACTCCAAGAGAACATTTAAACTACTTCGTTCTTGCTATAAATAAAGTAATTAACTAGCCCTTTGCCCAGCTATGAGATATAGTCATCCGACATATAAGCAGCGTGCAGCAAAAAGGAAGAGATTGTGCAAAATTTCAGCTCGATTGCTTCAAGTACTGACAGACTAGTTTGCATAGAAACAGACAGGCGGTTGAGCTCAATCGATTCAGCTCGTCGCCCTGATCATGAATATATATAGTTTATGAGGTCGGAAGTGAATATTTCTATGCGTTGCAAGCTTCTGGGCAAAATTTTAATACCCTTTGCAAGGGTATACAAATTAGTCCCATTTCTTACCTAGTTAAGGTACAAGGTAAATGTCAAATAATCCCTAGGTAAGGTAAAAGGTATTCCAAATGTCCAGTAACTTGGTAAAGGTACAAAAATGATACTCTTTTTATAAGCGCTTTAAGGCGGGGCTCATCCACTACTAACAACCGGAACTTTGAGGCTTTCTCAAAATTTTAGCAAAATCCGTTAGATGAGTGTACGGCAAAAGATCAAAAGATTCTCCGGAATCATTAGATCAGTATCTACACAAAGCCAGAAACTTTTTACACATCTAATCAGTTGGAAAATTATTCTGAAAACTTATTCCACACCTAAATTAGATGAGTAGCCAGGCGATAGGGACTAGTTTTTGTGAAACTTTCTAAAAGGTAAAACTACCAATTTGAACTTTCAAAATTCCGCTGGTGATAGTACGTCGGTTCCTTATATTTAATATCTGTGGAAAGTATTATGAGATCTACAACGTACCAGAAGCATTTTAAGCCAAAGTAGAGGAAACATCTCACTTTTGGTCAGAGCCCTAACGGGTCACTGCCTTATAGGTAGACATGCAGCACGCTTGGGAGTCGACCACAATGACTACTGTAGAAGCTGCAAGTGCGAGGAAGAGGAGAAAACATGCAGCACTTAGTAGAAGGAGACTCAAAAATCTTGGCCACCCCTTCGTACTCAACCTCTCGGAACTATCGGAGATAGAGATTCCGTCCCTACTAAAATTTTTACTGTTTTCACAGTGGCTCAATCGGAAGGAACCCCTGGTTTAAATATGAAATATATATGGTATCGCAATGGGCCTATATTGGCCTAAGTGAAGGGACAATTTATTGTCCCTAGCCATCTCAACCTAACCTAACCTAGCCATGATGAGATCTATAATCAACTCTGAATAGCAGTAACATTTTGATAACATTCAAAAGAGAGTTCACGTACCTTCTTTCAATACTGGATACGCCAAAATTTTTCCTTGCTTTCTCTACTGAAAGCGAATTGAGGATCAACACAACACTGCTTTTGAATGATCACACCGACAAACTGAAATTGGAAGCATGATTATATTAGATTACCTTCTCAGCCAGGCAACCATTTGAAATTCTGAAATTATAACTTACTTTTTGACAAGGTAAATGAAAGTTTAAACCTAGGTAATAGGCTATTCACACTAAGCACATCTAACTCCAACATCATGAGTCATACAAATTTGCCATGTTTGTAGCATGTTTCTATAAGACCCTGTCCCTCTTAATAATTTAAACTCAAGATGTGGGATGCTAGATGTGTTCAGTGTGACTATCCTGTAAGATAAAAGGTGCTCGGATTTAAAAATACCGAGGTAACGTAAAAGTTACAAAAATATTTATCTAGATATGTACCCTAGTACAAATACCTAGACAATTCCTAACACAGACTACTATCATACTAAAAGTACATATTCTAAGAGAAATCTGAGAGCAGAACTTCTTTATTAAAGATCAACTGGAGATTAAATCGAGAATACAACGTGGTTGACTTAAGCATAAAACGGGATTTATCTGAGAGCCTAAAAGAATGGTGTTAAGTGCAAAGAGAAAATGTTTGAAGAACATATCGAAGAAGATTAATTTGAGAATTGTGAGGCTTAAATTTACTACACTAGGGGATTCGAACTTGGGGCCTTTGGAGTAAACACGAATGGAGTGCCGTCTCAACCAGTTGGGCCAACGCACACGCTTATACTACTACTTATATTGAAATGAATCTACCGTCTTGCCTAAAGGTATTCACCAATATATTTCTGTCATATCGCAGAACGTTTGCAATTCTCAAGCTGGAGTTCCGTGCATTGGGAATATAAAAGGAGTAACTGAAATTCGGTTCGACTTAAGGGGGTCTTCCTGAGCAACTTTTTTCGACTTTCTGTGCATTTATTTTAGTTCTTTATACTGGTATTCAAAAATATCCCCCCAAAAGGATTTTCGAAAACTCGAATTAGTTTAGGAGATATAGTCCTTTTAGTGACCCAATGTGACCTAAATTCGCAAGCAACTGCAAACTTAAGGGGGTCTTCTCATTGAGCAACTTTTTTTTAAACCCTCGTATTTTGACCTATGCGTTAAGTTTTCTCCGGTTCTACCGGACCGATTTTGATGAAACAAAGTGAATTCGACGGAAAATTGTCAGCTCTTTAAAACTGCATTTAAACATTTTTGATTTTTTTTTCCAAAAAAAATACTTCAAACTTTAAACGCGTTTATCTCGAAACCACGTTTTTCGAACTGGCGGCCATGATATCTCCAGTTCAACTGAACCGATTTTCATGAAACAAAGTGGAATCGACGCAGAATTGTCACCATTCTCGGCTGAACCTCGACCATAATTTTAAAAAATTTTTTTACTATTTTTTTTTTACACTAAACTACAAAAAAAAGCCCGAAATTGAAATTTTTTTTGAATGGCCGCCATTTTGTCAAAAAAAAATCACAAAATTAAGTTTGAGGTTCAGCCGAGAATTACATCTATACTGATTATAACCCCGTTTTTTTTTTCATTTCGGACGCTCCGGAGACCCGGAATCGTGGCCGCCGTGACGACACCTTTTTTTCACCACCAACTTTGAAGTCTCATTACTTTTTGAACAGCCCTCGTATCGAGGCAAAAAAAATTTTTTATTTACTTTGAACCTTTTGTAATACAATAAATAAAAAAGTTTTCAATTATTCTTTGCGTTTTCAAATAAGAATTTTTTATTTTAAAGGGTCCAAAAAACGGGTTTTGAATGAGAAGACCCCCTTAAATGTTTTTAGTCAAATCAGAGCTAATCAAAGTGGTTGTTAGCCGGCTCAAGGTTGGGGATTGATTTTAATTCAATAATCATCAGAAAATCAACTAAGATTACATATCAACGATCTGGAGAATAACAACTTGAGAATTGCAAGAACTCAAAATTCATTCTTGTTATTAAGCTCTATTGTAGGTGTTAAACGTTGTTCAATGTATCCTTGTTGTTGTGGCCACTGTTTTTTATTACGGAGAACTTCGCCTCAGAGTATGCTTAAAACAACAACCACTTTGACTAAAATCAATACAGGTCGCTAAGACCCATATACAAATTAAAGTTCTTTTTAACTATTACTATGAGTTTTTTCCCTGAGTGTATGTTTGTTTCACATTTTAATATCAAAGTTCTTTATCCCAGCACTAGTCGACCTTAAACTAAGGTCATGTAGTACTTAACTTAGTCTAGTTACATGCTCATAAATTCCGAATCGTGCTTTACATATCCAACCCGTTCTTGAAATCAAGTATTTTAGGTACTTTAAAAAACGCTATTGTATAAGGAATTTGGTATTCAAAACCGAAAAACTCCTGGCTTATAGACGTTTTGAAACGTTTGCACGTTTGCAAAACCTAAAAGTTGGCAAAATTGGAAAAGATCTGTGATCAAGTGTCTCTGAAGAATTAACCCCATTATACTTGTTTGATGTTGAAATAACATTGTCTTCAGGCATAATAGAAATTCTGTAATTCTGATCTTTTAGTTATGTTCAGATTGTCTCAACATCAGAAATCAAAGATCTGAATTCAGAAGTGATCATTTAGTCTCCAATTTGGTAGAGAATTTCTTGGTCTTTAACGTTTCCTAGTTCAAAGTAGTTCATTCAGTTGACATTTCTTGGTCTTAAACAAGGAGTCGTTTCCCTTCTTTGATCCCCCTTTTTCTTGTTGAGGGAACTCTCTTTCCATTTTGCCTAAGCCTCTGTTACCAATTCGACTGTTCATCTGCCATGTTTGTTAATGTATTTTTTTGGTTTTTTTTTTTTTTATATTTTTAGCCAAAAGCTGGTTTCGAGCCCGACACCGCTTCGCTGCGAGAGAAAGTTGTGCTTAATCCAGCCGAGAAATGGCGCATCTTAAAGAATATCTCGATCATCTCGATTGCCTTCATGGTGCAGTTTACCGCGTTTCAGGTAAGATTTCGCTGGGAACCTTCAGTTACTGAGGATGTAAGCTAATTCCATTGCTTCCACACAGGGCACGGCTAATCTGCAATCATCGATCAACTCTAAGGATGGCCTCGGCACTGTCTCGCTGAGTGCCATTTATGCCGCTTTGGTGGTATCCTGCATATTCCTACCCACACTGATCATCCGAAAATTGACAGTGAAATGGACCCTAGTCTGCAGCATGCTCTGCTATGCTCCATACATTGCCTTCCAGCTGTTCCCGCGCTTCTACACTTTGGTACCCGCCGGAATATTGGTCGGTATGGGTGCGGCACCCATGTGGGCGTCCAAAGCCACCTATTTGACCCAAGTGGGACAAGTGTATGCCAAGATAACGGAACAGGCTGTGGATGCCATTATAGTGCGATTCTTTGGCTTCTTCTTCCTGGCCTGGCAATCCGCTGAGCTCTGGGGCAATCTCATTTCCAGTTTGGGTAAGTTGTATGCCTCAGCCCAGTTGGTCCGAGCTCATTTCTCTTTGCCACCATTCTAGTACTTTCCAGCGGCGCCCATGGCAGCAGCACCACCCCCACCAGCTCCAACTCGACCATCAGTGAGGAGGACTTGCAGTTCTGTGGCGCCAATTTCTGCACCACTGGCAGCGGCGGTCATGGCAATCTGGAACGTCCACCAGAGGATGAAATCTTTGAGATCTCCATGATCTATTTGTCTTGTATTGTGGCAGCTGTTTGCATTATTGCCTTCTTCTTGGATCCGCTCAAGCGTTATGGTGAGAAGCGTAAGGGTTCCAATTCGGCGGCTGAAATCTCCGGACTTCAACTACTATCGGCCACCTTCC
This sequence comes from Lordiphosa collinella, assembly GCA_018904265.1. NCBI lineage: Eukaryota > Metazoa > Arthropoda > Insecta > Diptera > Drosophilidae > Lordiphosa > Lordiphosa collinella. The sequence goes on along the minus strand of JAEIFV010000714.1, from coordinate 112,595 downwards.
GTCAGATGAAGAAACCCAATCTGCAGTTGCTGATCCCCATTACCGTCTTCATTGGCATGGAACAGGCCTTCATTGGTGCTGACTTTACCCAGGCCTATGTGGCCTGTGCCTTGGGTGTGAACAAGATTGGTTTCGTCATGATCTGTTTTGGTGTGGTGAATGCTCTATGCTCCATACTGTTTGGCTCGGTGATGAAGTACATTGGCCGCACGCCGATTATAGTGCTGGGTGCTGTTGTCCATTTCACCCTCATCTCGGTCATGCTCTTTTGGCGACCAAATCCCGATAGTCCCATCATATTCTATGCCATGTCCGGACTGTGGGGTGTGGGCGATGCCGTCTGGCAGACACAAATCAATGGCCTGTACGGTCTACTCTTCCGTCGTAACAAGGAGGCGGCCTTCTCCAATTACCGATTGTGGGAATCGGCTGGCTTTGTCATTGCCTACGCCTATGCCACCACACTGTGCACTCGCATGAAGCTATACATTTTGCTGGCGGTGCTGACGCTGGGTTGCATTGGCTATGTCATTGTGGAGATTCTCTACAGAAAGAAGGTGAGTTGATGAAATGAATGAATAACTGATTTTTAAAGGGTGATTTTTAGAAACTTTCGGTTTTGTTTAAAAAAAAAAAGTGCATAAAATTCAGACAAATGTTTGAAATCTTTATCGGAGTCAATAGAACGATCTATATAATTGAATGTTTAAAGATGAATTGCTGCGAACGGCGCCGAATCGATTATTCACGGTCATTACAGCTGCTATACTTTCCTCTGTCCGCACTCTACGTATGCGTGTTGTTGATTTAATGTCCAATAATATAAATTTGCTGCGAAATTTAGTCACAAGATTCCGAATAGCCGCAACAGAAGGTCGCCCGAACTAACCATAAAATGGAAAAAGTGCACGATGCACTTTCATAACCTAGCAGAAATTTTGATAATAAAATTCAATAACACCCTGTTACAGCGAATATATGCTTTTGGAATGACCCACCGTACGCTGTAGAGCAGGTCGAGTATAGCAATGCCTCATACTTGGATTCTTCCTAACACCCACAAAATCTGAAGTTATGGCCCTAAAACCGCTTTTAGCATTTTTTACTCACTTAAATTGAAATAACTCGCGCATGGCCTGTCTGATTTTGTATAGCCTTTGAAATTCCGATAGCGATGAGAGGAATCTAAAGTATGATAATCAATGGTTTGACAGATGGCTAAGAAATGCGGCTTACAGATCTCGCATTTTCTTCATTTTTTTCGAAATGTCTACTTTGGCCCCCACTGGTTTCATTATTTTATTTTATGCGCTTTTTTTTTTAAGTTTTATTATATAAGCCCATTTAATTCTCCGTTGAACAAATGCTGGCCCAATGAATTTGGTTTCCGTTTGACGAAGTTATTCCCGTTTTTCTGAGTACACATCGACAATCCAGTATTTTTTTTTAGTGTGCTTACATATTGGGGTATGCTTTAACATGAATGCCCCTAAAAGTATAATATGATTTGTTTGGCGGCAAATTTAAATAATTCTTATCAAACACCTAAAATGGAAATTTTCGTATATGTGGCACAATTTCTGGACCAAGATTTGCATTCTACGAATAATGTTACCCAAGAAATATCATTCCATTCATACCGAAGGTATGAAGTGGTCCCAAAACCAGTAGACAATTAATTGATTTTAAACACTTGTATTCAAAATGGTATATCTTCGCTTAAAAAAACCGCAAAACTGTTTGAGATATTTCATATTAAAGCTAAGGAGTAGTACTTAACAAAAATATCAGACAGTTTAAACATTAATAAAGGTTCTCCTCAAAAAAAAAGGGTAAAAATATGAATTTTAAGCAACTAGACGTTATGGACCATTTCCGAAAACAGATTCGTGTTCAGCACTCGAAACCCATCTAGAATCGACACTATCGGCGGTGTCCCAGAAATCTCTTCCAACCAAATTCCAACCCAAAACCAATTCTCGGTGTCCTAGAAATCTCTTTCGGTTGGTTTCAAACCTCTCGTATTTTATTGGGAGATTTTGCAAACCAACCTATACACAAACCAGCCAATACATTAACCAACCAATAGCGAATTCACGAACCCATGCAATATATCATCACTGTTTTTGTAGTAGGACCATAATCTTATACACACACCTTTCGAACTCGACTTTCGAACTAGACTTTCGAACAGAACGAAATCTCTCGAAGTTCTGGGACACCGACGGATTTCACTAGCGATTTGCAAACCAACCGAAGCCTAAATCTCTAGAGATTTCCAGGACACCCCCGTATACCTTTTATATACTAAAAAAAACTCAAATTTGCTTAACAAAATTTGTCTACAAATTTTCCAACACAAACTAATCCATTTATATTTGCTATTATTATTATTGCAGCAACGCAAGGTGAAGAAGCAGGAGAAACTTGAGGCTGCTGAAAAGGAGAAGGAGGCCGCTGTCGCAGCCGCTGCTGCTGCGGCTGCTGCCGAGGCCAATGGCGGTGATGGCGTTGAGGAGACCGATGATGAGCTCGATGATCTCGAAGAAGATATTGTAGTCACGCGCCTGTAATAACTGTAATACGTTTACATACTTAATTATATAAACATAAACATATTTTTTTTTTTTTGTTAATTGTTGCAAGAGAAACGAAAAAAATGTTGCATAGCCACAGGCGACTCCAACATTAGTACTTAGTACAACAACCTTCCCGCTCCCGGCTCCCGGCTCCCCACTCCTTAAACCATTTAGCACAAACAACAACCAACACCCAGACACACGCTCACACATGTGTGTGTATGTATGTGTGTGTGTGTGTGTGTGTGCGTGTTTGGCTCAACTTTAGTTCAGTCATGTGCCGTTGCTGCTGTCAGCTCTAAAGGGGGAGAGCCCTCTCTGGCAGTCCAAAAGTAACGGTACAGCAAATGACTGCTTTAGTTTGTATATACAAAACAAAGAGAAATAGCGGAAAGTCGAAAGAAAGAAGTGAAATTTCATTGCAACCTTAAATTTATGTAGCGAAAATGCAAGCAGCTGCTGTGTGTTAGCCTAGGTGTAAGCACACTCACACACACACATGCCCAATAAATTGTTATTTTATTTTAAAATGTATTTTTAAACATTAGCTGGTAATAATAATTATGATGATGCAAAAAAAAAAAAAAACAAACAAACGCAAAACAAGCCCAGAAAACGTGATAATCCAAAAAACACAAAACGCACCACACACACACACACACACACATATATACACACACACACACACACACAGTCACAACAACAAAAATAGTCAAATTTCTATATCTAACAAACTGGCCTTTAAATCTAAACTTACAAAAGCAAAAAAAAAAAAACAAACAATCGATGTACCAATTTTTTGCTCAGTATTATCTTGTAAACTAAATTTAAGTGAGTTATTGTTTCCTGTTTCCTGTTTTTTTTTGTCATTTTTGTCGAAAATTCTACTTATTTTTTTTTTTTTGAGTTGAAAACAAATCAAACCTATATTCTATCTGAAATGTTCTAATTAAATATTAGTGAGAAAAAAAAAACAACAAAAACAAACCACAAAAAAATAATCATAAATATTTTTTCTTTTTTTCCCTAGATTGTTAAGTAGTTCATTATATTATGTAAAAAATATGAAATTAAATAAATGATTATAAATATTATGAAAAAAAAAACAAACAACCTATATTTGAGAATCTTTTTTAAATGGAATGAAGGGTCTAGACCAGTGGTGTCCAAACTCACACAATGAAAGCGTTGCGCTTGTGTGCGAAGCAGCGAAACACGAAGGCAATGTGACGTTTTACTGCTTTGCACTGAAAAAAACAAAATGCGTGCGATTCAAACATAAAACAAATTAAATCGATCCGCAGCATATTTGTATTGTATTGTCGATATTGGCGTGCTGAAAAGAAGAAAACAAAGGTTAGGATTTTTAGCTCATTGAGAATTAATTTTTGCATAACTCACCCAAATCGATGTCTCCTTTGTGTTCTTTAATCCGTAAGAGATCTGATAGGTGCTGATCGGTTAATTTGTTGCGACTTTTACCTAATATTATTTTCAAAGGGAAAACGCAACCCAAAGTATGTTGTACCAAACATTGAGTATAGTCACCAATTTCATTTTTAAGACAATAATATTTATTATCGAGTTCTCGCCAGAAATGCTCGCCAGTTTTTAAAAGAATTTCAATTTCATATCATCTCGTAGTTTGATTTTTTAGTTTGGATTTCTGCGTTATGTTCCTGGACTTCGCATATAAGAGGGTAGTCGTGCAGATCTATCAAATTTTTAATGCAGCTTATGTCTTGATATCTTTGGTTGCAATTATTTTCAATTGATGTCACGATGTTGGCATAATTTTGAAAGAAGTCCAAATTATTCAATTTTAAGCCAGAAAAAATGAGTGAAGTTTTCTTTAGAGATTTAAGGCTAGACCCTTTTAGCGAGTAAAACTATGCTGCCCCCAAAAAGTATGCAATGCAATGCCCACTAAAAGCCTGCAACAAAATATTTGAAAATTGTTCTGCGCTTAAAAGTATGCAGTGGAATTTGCTCATGAACCAAGCACAGTGGGCCAACTAGATGAAATCAAAAAATAAGTCATGCAAGCCAAACTTAGTGGAATCATGGATAAGGATAGCAAACTAATAAATACAAAGTTTAAAGGCGTTTAAAAACAAAAAAGATTTTCTCACAAAAACTATGGCAGATGCTAGAGTCATTAGGGCTGGTCAAATTTTGAATCGACCACGCGTATCGAAGTCGGGCGGGACCGACTTTAACTTACTTACAATTTTATAATACCATCTGCAAGGGTATAAAAATTGTGCCAGGAATTTTCAGTTCTCGATTTCGTTTGTTGTGTATAGCCGGGTATCCAGCAACGCAAAACCAAAAAATTCCTGCCAAAGTTCATATGAAAAAAATTGTGCCAGGAATTTTCTGTTTACGATTTCGTTTGTTGTGTATCCAGCAACTTGAACAAAATCCACCCTTTGTATAGATAGCGGCGTATCGATAGCCGCGTTTCTAAAGCCTTTAATTGAAGTTCATTAGCTGTTGCCTACTGCAATAAAAAGTAAGTCAGTTTCTCTAGTCACTGCAGTGGTAGTGTAATCGAATTTATGTTAAGGTCTGCCTCAGTGCAACTTTCAGTCAAACGTAGTAGTCACTGCGTGACACTTTCCAAAGCTAGAACTATCAAGTCACTTGCCTAAACCTACGCAAGAGAATAGGAAAAAATTGCTGACAGAAAACTTAAACAAGATTTGGTACATATATTTGTTAATTTCTTATTCAATAACTAGAAACTAATCAGATTACGCTCTTCCAGACTCGAATTCAGCGTGCTTTCCATGGATAATTCAGCAAACCCAACATCAGCACAAGGGGCTGCGGCTGCCGAGATAGACGAGTATGAGGACCCGCGCAGCGTTCCCCCAGTCTTGCCTGTCGTAGCTGAACCCAATTCAAACAACATGACTTCGCTGGGAGGTGTAATGGTACCACAATTGCCGATATTGGAATTGTATCTTCTACCCACACCCTTACCAGAAGAAATTATCATCGAAGAAGACGATTCTGTGCTTGTTATCGAATCGAATTCATTCATAACACGTGAATAGAATTAAACAATCGCAACGTTAAAAACCAAATTATTACAGTGCTCAATGGTCCAAATGCTACAAATTTTGGCAGAAATTCAAAAAAAAATTTTAAGTGTAGTGCAAAACCAAAGTTTTATACTCTGTACCAGAGGTACACAGAGTATATTAAGTTTGTGTAAAAGTGTGCGTCTGTCCGTCCGTCTGTCTGTCAGTATGAACAAACAGAACTCAGAGATGGTAAGAGATGGAGGTTTGACATGTATGGAACATATGTTTATTATACTTGCAGGCAGATCAAGTTTATTTTCAATTTTGGCCACGCCCCCTCCCGCCCCCGCAATATCGAAAAAACGTCATATCTCCCACAGTTTTATAGATAGAAGGGTCGAACCTTCAGGACATATTTAGCATTCGGGATTCTTTATCGATCCGCCAAAGGATGTTTAAAGATCGGATGAACGATATTCGAGTTATAAGGAAAACAAACAATTATGGGTAGCACCGGTCGCATCGGTGATGGGCAGCACTTCACAGGTACAGAGTATGTTATACCGACTATCTTTCTTGTTTTCAATAGAGTATTACCTAATGCAGTTAAAAATCGAAGTGGTTCAATTGAAATTCGGGTAAATTTTTACTATCCATCCATACGAGGTGTGTTCAAAAAGTATCGCGAATTTTGAATTTTCGCGGGTTACGTATACTCGAATTTCGATTTTTTTGTGGCGTTATGTTGGTACTCATGTCTCTCACTTATGCCGACAAGCTCGGCCATTTTGAATGTTCACTTAATTGTTGACAGCTGCTTTGCTTGCACGTGTTTTGGATCGTCTTCGATTTTTACCTATTCAAAAAAATGGATCAAAGAACCTGTATCAAATTTTGTGTGAAAAACGAAATTTAGTGCGCGGATGCATTCCGAATGTTGACTGTGGCATACGGAGAAGCTACCTTGGACCGAAGCAACGTTTATCGGTGGTACAAAATGTTCTCAGAAGGCCGAGAAGATGTGAACGACGAAGAGCGTGCCGGACGCCCGAGCACTTCAACAACAGACGAAAAAATTAATGAAGTGGAGAAAATGGTATTGGCCAATCGTCGAATCACCGTTAGAGGAGTTGCTGAGGACCTAAACATATCGATTGGCTCGTGCCATTCGATTTTTATCAATGATTTGGGCATGAGACGGGTCGCCGCGAAATTCGTACCAAAATTGCTCAATTGCGACCAAAAACAGCATCGCATGAACATTGCTAATGAGATGTTAAACTCTGTCCGCGACGACCCAAATTTGCTCCAGAGGGTCATAACTGGTGACGAATTTATGGTTATGACGTGGAAACCAAAGCTCAATCATCTCAATGGAAGCTGCCGCACGGGACAAAATAGATATTCATGAATAAATAAATAATTTTTGAAAAAACACAAAATTCGCGATACTTTTTGAACACACCTCGTACATACGGCCGAGCCGAAGTGAACTTTCCCCTACTTATTGTTTTTCTAATTTTTCCATTAATTGCAGTTAGTTAGCTGCTGCCTACACTGTAATAAGAAGGATGTCAGTTTCTCTAGTTACTGCAGTGGTAGTGTAATCGAATTTATGTTTAGGTCTGCCTCAGTGCAACTTTCAGTCAAACGTAGTAGTCAATGCTTGAAACTTTCCAACACTAGAACTATCAAGTCACTTGCCTATACCTAAGCAAGAGAAAAGTAAGAAAAAAAATTGCTAGCAGAAAACTTAAACAATATTTGGTACATATATTTGTAAATTTCTTATTTAATGACTTGAAACTAATCAGATTACGCTCTTCCAGACTCGAATACAACGTGCTTGCCATGGATAATTCAGCAAACCCGCCATCAGCACAAGGGGCAGCGGCTGTCGAGATAGAGGAGTACGAGGACTTGCGCAGCGCTCCTCCAGTCGGGCCTGGGTATAACTGGGAACCCAATTTAATCGTACCACAATGGCCGGGATTAGAATGTTATCTTGATCATTTTCTACCCACACCGCCTTCCGTGCCAGAGGTAATTGTAATTGACGAAGACGAATCGGTGCTAATTATAATAGAATAATTTTATAATTCATCTAAAGAATTTACCTGTTCCCTTTGTTTTGTTAAGTGCTTTAGAATAAAACTGTCGAATACCCAGTCCAAAAACTAGACAAGGTTATTATACTATTATTAAACCCTTTCAGAAAATTATTGGTCTCGACGCGTTGAACTTTTTAAAGTTCAAAAATGTGTCACAGTGAAATAGCCTAGTTCCATTGATTTTGAATTATACTTCCCAGGACAGAAATACGCTCATTATGGTATTGTAATTGGTAAATCTTCATTTGTGTGCTTAAAATGAAAATGTTAACTTGCATCTGCTGTTATTCCCATTCACATAGTGGCCTAGAATGTATATTTGCAGTGGAGTCGAGAAATTTGAAAGGTACATATGTCAGTGGAATGAGGCTATAGATAATCGGCACAAAGACCTTCCAACCTCAACAAAGAGCTAAGATCTCTAGCGCAACATTCATGATGCAGCCGATCACTCCATGATATGCCAACAATCTTGTCGTCCTTCAAGGTCTACAGAATAAGAAAGAAAACTGAGTACATTCACGAGAAGCTTCTGTGTGTGAGCCAAGGGCATGAACTCATCAAGAAGCAGTCAATCCTAAGACCTAAGAGTTTTGTTAGTGTCGATCTGCTGAGGAGATCGTACATAAATTTGCCAGTGGCCTTGAGCGCAAAATCAAGCCATTTACCCTCGTTTCTTCATAAGATGTTGCTGCAACGCGAATTTCAATCGTGGCAGGCCCTGGGACGCATACATCCGCAAATCGGACAGCTAAAGCCCCTGGCGTAAAATACTTCCCAGAGAAGGGTGTCCTGTTTTTGGCTTTGCTGTTTAACTCGATGATCCGATTCTGTCAGCAATTGTGATGGTCTTTAAAAAGGGAAAGGAGGAGGAATACTGCCAACATTCTCCAAAATATTCGATAGAATATTCATAAGATGTATGAAGCCTAGCCAAAACTCCAATGTAGATTTCGCAGTGTCCATGCGAACACTTACTGCTCAGTTGTCTTCCTTAGGCTGGAATGACATTTTCAATTTTAGTCACAATTTTTCGTATATGGAGAAAAGTGGTTGGTGTAAGAGAGTCAAAATATGCTTAAATTTGCTGCACAATGTTTTTGAAGAGGCCGAGATCATACACAACATCGACTTTTCTACATTAACTTAAAAACACCCACAATGGCCACTTATGGTGATGAACAGCCTTCCTGGCTTCCTTCACCCGGTTTGGAGTAGGAAAATACGTACGTCCACAGGAATTAGTCGGTATATGGCTCTACAGTTTTATTCCAAACCACTTAATGTTTGACAAAGGGAACAGGTAAAGTCTATTCATCTGTTAAGAAATCACTCAATTCGAACATTCGCACATAGACATATACCTCTGGCAAGGGTGTGGGTAGAACATTACCCAGATACAATTCGAATATCGGAAATTGTGGTACCATTACACCCTCCAGCGCAGTCGTGTTGTTTGAATTGGGTTCAGCTACCACATTCGAAAAGTTATACCCAGGCAAGACTGGGGGAGCGCTGCGCGGGTCCTCGTACTCCTCTATCTCGGCAGCTGCAGCCAGTTCTTCTGATGGTGGATTTCCAGGATTATCCATGGCAAGCGAGTCGTAATCTAGTCTGGAAAAGCGTAATCTGTTAAGTTTCATTTCGTTTGTTGAGAAAATACAAATGTTTTACCTGAACTTGATTAACTGCAGGCAGCAATTTTTCCCAAACTTTTCCGTAAGTTGGCAGTGACTGATATTGTTGGTACGCGTACGTTGCGAAGTGCAAATGAAAAGAAACGACGCTGTATAGAGCAAGCATAGAACCTATCACATCTGAGATCTGTTTTTATACGGACAGAGTCGCTAGATCGACGGCTGTTGCGATAGAATATTACTTAGGGTCGGAGATGTTTCCTTCTGCCTGTTACATACTTTTGCACAAACTTAATAGTAATAGTAGTAGTTTATTTTAGTATAACGTGGCTTGGTTTATAACCATCAGCCATAACTTAACATATTGAACACATTTTATAATTTCTAAAATTTAAAACAGAAACATTAGAGTTTGAATTTAAAAGGAACAATAAGTAACAGAAAGAAAAAAGAAACATTTTGGTTTTTGGCTACTTAAAGATATTCATTTAAGATCGAAAGGCGGTATTTCAGCGCATGTTGTAGGAATGAAGACAGCATCTCCCAGTGTTCTCCGTTCAGCCAGCTTATAACCTCGATTTCCGATAGGGAAGGTTTGCTGAAGTACAATCTGCGTGGACAGACCCCGATCAAATGTGCAACATTCTCCGTTACATGTAGGTTGCAGAGAGTGCAGTCAGTGCTGATGGAGTTTACATGCGGCCTATAGTTCAGATTGAGCATTTCACATCGAGCGCGGCATATCATGGAGATAGATTGAATTCCTAAACGATCTTGAAAACAGTTCAGAGTTCCAAGGTTGTGGTTCAGTTGTTTGTAGATGAGTCTGGACTCACTTAAGGACGCTAGGTGTAGAAAGTTTTCCCTCTCTCGGAACTCGATGTTTTCCAAAATCTGCTTATGAGAGGCTTCCCAGGACTCTGGACGATCAAGGTCGATATCAATGTTACAAGCAGATGCTGTGGCTTGCCATTTCTCGAACACCTGACTTTTGTTAGCTAACATCATGCCTGCTACAATACGGGGTAATCTTTCGCTGGGCATATCAAAGACTTTTCGGAAGTATTTGAAGTGACTTTGGAGGCAGTGTATGTGGAGCGATGGTAATTAGGAGTTGCACCTGGAAGTTTGAAAATACGTTTAACGAACATCCTTTGAAGGCGCTCAACTTCTTCATACTGGCTACACCCCCATAGTTGCGATGCATAGCACATTACAGACCTAACAGCAGCTTCAAACAGGCGAAATTTGGTGCTAGGCAGGATGAGCGGTTTTCCAAAAAAGTTTTTCCACGTGCTATTTATCGCTTTCTTTGAGTCCAGCAGTTTCTCCTGGAGGTGAGGCTTAATATACTCTGTGTACCTCTGGTACAGAGTATAAAAATAATTTTTACTTAGACACATTATTAATAAAAGATTACTTATCAGCTGCTTGACATATGCTTCTGTTTTAGAGATAAGCTTCTCGTTAAAAGTGAATTTTTCTGTGGAAATCCAGGAAGCTCTACTGCGAGCTTAATCAGATGAAAGCAACAAAAAAGAAAAACAATGAAGCATTAATCATATGCACCCCCTATTTGGTATAGAAAGAAGAATACTTCCTACTAGATTTTTCAAATATAAAGCCGAAGCTATAAGAATGCAGTTTAGTCTGTATTGGTCCAAGCAGTTTGAAGAAGAAATTTAGAATGGAGTATTAGGGTGAATTTATATTTTGTCAACCAAATTGTTAACTTATTATTATTCTACTGCAGATTCAGTCAACCCAGTTTGCTGCGCTTTCTGCTCCAGTTTGTTGTTTAACATTGTTATTGGTCTAAGTATTATTAATAATTATATAAATAAATCAATAAATTATGCAGTTATTAAATATTAAATATACACTTAATTAGGACACAAATTTTGCAAGTTAAAGAGTCTAACCAAAAAAAAAAAGAAGATGATTACAACAATATTTGGAAGTGTTTGAATGATTCCTTAAGTCACATTTATTTTCTAAACTTAAGACCCAACAATTAAATTGGACTAGTTTATTGATTCTATGGGATAAGTTTAGAGGACAATGGCATCATCATCCTGTTGGTATTGTTTATTCTTGCGTCGGCGATTCGATTTAATCTTGCTTAGAACACTATACGCCTGCTGGATCTCAATGAAGCGCTGATGCGCCTGTCCCCTCAAAGCCTCATCTTTAACCTTATCGGGATGATTCTCTTTGGAGAGGCGACGATAGGCGGCTGTTATCTCTGCCTGCGATGCTGTGGCCGAGACACCCAATACCTTATACGAATTCCTTTCACCATCCACATCCATGCTTTCGAATATCTCCTTCCAGGTCTCATACCAGCCATGATGTTGGGCATAGTTGTAGGTATCCAGTAGGGCCTGCTTGAGATCCGTCCACCAGGCTGAGGCTAGGAAATTGTGAAGGGCCTCATGGATGGGCACCTCGCCGCCATCGTCATCCGAAATGGTGCCGTTGAAGTAGACGAATGAGCCCCAAAGGGAGCAATAGATGAATAGAGCTCCGGTCAGCTTGAAGGTGCGTTCACCCAGTCCCCTACGACGTGGTGGCGTACGTCGCCACTGCTTGGAGTAGGCGTCAAAGGTAAGACCCGAGATTAGGGCAGTAATCAGCAGCGAATAGGTCTCATCATAGATGAAATAGCGACAGGGATAGGCTAGAAATGCAGAAACTAGGCAATGCCACCAAACACCCTGCTCTCGTCCAATATTGCCCACAATCCACACGCCCAGCGATACACCCAGCGGTATGGTCCAGTGCAGAAATGACAAATCCGTATCCATTACCAAGCTCTGAGGAACGGCCATGCTACAGACCTGCCCGAAGATATAACCCATCATCACCTGACCCACAAAGCGTTTGGAGGAGTACGGCGGCTTCTCATAGGTCTGCAAGCGGGCCACAAACGCTTTGACGAAACGTGGATCCTCATTGGCATCGCGCACATATTCGGGTATCAGGAAAATCTCACCCAACCAACCGATGCCCATGTAACCGCCCAAAGTGCACCACCAGATGAAGGCATGCCGATCCCGATGCAGGTACAAATGATGCAATCCAAATATGCCACCAAAAAGCCACAGAAAATAGGCCACAAAAACGGATTTCTTTGCGGGCAAGCTATTGGCCTCCTCCAACTCCCTCTTGTGCTGACTTAGCTGATGGCCATTGGCGGTGGTTTGTTTGATTCCCATTCTGCAATTAAAAATTACAATTTTTAAAATTAAAATCCATCGAAATTTTATCAACAAACTTAAAACCGACCTAAATTTCTTAACAGGTCGCTGCGCACGCTCAAACTGGTTTCTCTTCTCCTCTTCCCAACTTTCTCTTTTCACAAATTCTCTGCACGCGCCTACAACCAACAACAACAACAACGGCGCAAAGAACAGTTGCAGTTGAGATCGCTGATGCGTTCGATTTCTATTGGTTCTTAACGCTATTTAGTTACGCTGCAAATTGCGCTTAAATTCACTTGCAAGTACAACATTTGCACTCGGCTGTCTGCAGCTGATGATGAAAATGCTTTTGGGGTATTTTTTCAAACTTTTAAGAACCTGCTGCTTTGACAACGAAACTTATCGATATGTCAAGTGTGACCAGATTTAAGTTAGTTCAAATACGGCGCGCTAGAGATGGACAGCCGATCACGAGCTTTTATAGGGGAAGTGTCATATCTTGAGTAAATGAAATAAATATAGAACTAACGTTTTTTTTATCTAATCATATAAAGGCATTCATTCGAAGGCAGGCACTCTTAAACGAAGATCTTAAGCGAAATCTTTAGAACATATCGTATTCACACTGTCATAACTCAATGGTGAAACGAACCGCGAACTAAAACTTGGACGATTGGATGATTAAAAGTAATTAAAGACATACCTCAAAGGATGACAAATGGATATTTTTTAATATCCTTTTTTCTCTGTGGAATAAAGTAATGAAAATTTTGGAGATATATTCTATAATAACATATACCCCGTTTATATATGGCGAAATATGCAACCCAACTCAAAAATCGTGCTCACCGCTGCATCTGAGTAACGTAGAATGGACAATGCTCAATGCAACACCACAATTTGCTAGTCAAAGACGTGTCATTTTCTAGCTTCTTCTGCATATAAACAGTAAGGATTTTAGTTTTTATTTTTTTTTTAAATGTATAAAGAAAATTTTGATACCTTTACAACGTTGTTTTGGAGCCATCCGGCTTGAAGTGGGAAAACAGATAGGTCCACAGCAATTAATGGGTTAATAAAGGAAAAAGGGTCGAGAGGTATATAAAAAATTATTCGATTACAAAAAACTCATAATCATCATAATCATCTTCAAACACGAATTCAACTTGCACTGGAGAGCTCGGAAACGGCGGAGCGGGTGCAAAATCACCCAGCCCTGGTGGAACCATCATCGTATTTATCGGACTCATGTTATTTAACATGGTTTCGTTTTCCAAGTACAATATGTAAAAGCTAGGCCAGATCGGGGAAGTTTCAGCCGGGTCCTCGTACTCTTGAAACTCGGCATCCGCAGCCCCTTGTGGCCCTGGTTGTGGATTTTCTGGATTATCCATAATCTGCAATCGAGCCTGGAAAAGCGTATTCTGTTTAGTATCAAGTCACTTAATAAGAAATTAAATCAAATTTGTACCGAAGCTTGAAAAAACTTTCTGCTAGCAATTTATCCAAAATATATTTTTCGTAAGTTTAAGCAAGTGGCTGAACAGTTTTAGTGTTAGAAAGTGTTAAGCATTGACTACTACGTTTGACCAGGCCAGGCCCATTAAAAAAGAAATATTTTTAAACATAACGAAATGTTAAAGTATAGATACATATATTATGTTTACAGATACAGATGAGCAATATGAATTCTGTTTCAATCACGACCCGAAATGAATGTTTCGGTAAAAGGTTCTATTTCGCTGGTTATAGAGCTTAAGTTATAGAGCTTAAGTAATGGTTATTGAGTAATGAATCATTGTGGTTCGCTATGCTTGATCTGGGTATGCCAACAGATAGGTACTTGGCATGCAAGTATTATATACTAGGACTAGCGACTACTGCCGTGGCTTGTCAATTGTTTACGATCATAAAGATGTCCGTTCTGCCAGGGTTTGACTTGATAAATGTGTTTCCCGATACAAAGAAAAAGGTGCAGTTAAATCAGGAGAAGGAGAAATGAGGGGAAGATTGTTAATTGGCCAAATGTGTGTGTGGATAAACAAACCAAGATGTTAAAATTGTTTGTATGTTTTTATTCTGAGGTTTAGATAAGAGTGTCCTTAGCAGTACTTAGCCAGTACCTTTAGAGAACATCTTGTATCTAAAGGTAATCCTGTATGAAAGTTTTATCAATTCAATTCTCCTATTCTTTCTTGTCACCTACCTCTGAATCTCTTTCAGATCGATCAATTTATTTAGGTGCCTAGCTAAAATACTAATCTAATATAGAGTTATGTTACAAGTCGCAGGATCTGTCTACTGAAGCAGTCGTTGTCGCTGTGCTACGACGTGTCCACCGTTGCCGTTGCTGCCGCCGGCACTAGGCCCAGGCCAGTGAAGATAGTCTGCTCCAGGGGTGGTACCTCCTTGTCCTCGTGATGCTGCAACAGCTTAAAGATGCCCGTGCCTATGCCGGCCGGCATGCCCAGAATAATGCGTTCCGATACACCATTAATGGCATCCGTCTGGCCATAGTAGGCAGCATCAAACAAATGATCCGCCGTCTTTTCAAACTGCAAACAAACCCACAAAATTTATCAATACTTGACATAGCAACGCTTCATATTATCCACTTACCGATGCCAAATTAAAGACGCTCTCACGCATCTTGGCCAGACCGTGACGCGTAATGCCCAGCACCTCACCGCGAGCCGTCATTTGGCTGGCCAGCAGCATAATGTGCCGCCAATCGACGCTCATACCGTGACCCTCCATCACATCCGTAATTTCACCCATTATAATGGTGCGTGCCGCCTCTATGCCCAGCGTCTGGTAAATCTCACAAATGTTATTGCTTCGTGTACGCTGACCCACAACGCCATGTGTGGCGATGACTTCGCGCAGGCCATAGCCCTCGATGCACAACTTATAGGTGGGCGGCTGTTGGGTATCATCCACCGCAATGACGGCTCTTGCTATATTCGGCAAACCAGCCACCACCACATTCTGTATGCTAATGGCCAGCCTTGCCAGCTCTGCATTAATCGTGGCTGTGCGCGTGGCCTCCACACGCACTATGATGCGCGACTTCTTCGGGGCCACATCCACCTGGGAGGGCTTAAGGCGCAAGCGTGATTTCAGTATGCTAGCCACAATCGTGTCTAGATCAATGTGCAAACCCAAAACCTTGATGCGTGCCATGTCAATGCCAATGGCCAAGTGACAGCTGTAGGGTCCACAAACAACCTCCACAAAGGAGGAGAGTTCACCCAGCGTCGTCTTCTCGATGCGTGCCTTCACCTGGCGTGCAAACTCCATGCTGTCATTGTCCTGCAACTCGGCGGTAATAATGGGCGTTGAGATGGTCTTGGTGGCATTGATAATCTCCACAATGCGTGGCACACCCTGAGTGATGTTCATGGAAGCTACGCCAGCAAAATGGAAAGTCTTGAGGGTCATTTGAGTGCCCGGTTCGCCAATACTTTGGGCAGCAATGGCACCCACCGCTGTTCCCGGCTCGGTGACAGCCCGATTGTAGCGATCGTTGATGCGACGCAGGAACTCCAATAGCTGCTCAGCGCTAATTGATTCAATCTGATGGCAGAGCGGTCCAAATGCACCGTACTTTTGCTGAAGACGATCAATTCTATTCGAAACAATTGCGAGGTGCTTGCTAAACGGGGGAGAGAGAGAGAGAGAGAAGAGAAACGATTTTTAGTATCAAGAAAAAAAAAGTGGGAGTTGTTTCTTCTTTTCGTTTCTGCTGCTTCTGTTTCTGGGTTCTCCCTTCTTCAATGTCTTGCTTTTTCCTTCCTCAATCTTCCTCCCTTTAGAAAGAAGAAAAGGCTTCTTTTCTTCTCTTTTGTCTTTACTTTTACTTCTTCCTTCTACCATCTATCATACTTACTTGACATCTGTCTTAAAATCCTCACGTGCCTCTGCAAATTCAGGTCGCTTGAGCAGTGATTCAGCCACGCTTAAAACCTCTGCACCGGAGAGCGGTTGCTGTCTACCACGTGGCAACTGGGCACGCAGATTATCGTATTGATGTACCAAGTCTACCGGCTTGTTGCGCGTCTCCATGGAAACAGGATCAAGTCCATCACCGCCATAAATGGTATCCACCATCTCGTTAATGGCATTGCGTACGGTGCCATCGTAGTGCACCACCAAATCCTCTAGGCACTTAACCAGACGACGCTGCAGATAGCCAGTCTCTGCAGTTTTCACCGCTGTATCCACCAGACCCTCGCGACCGGCCATGGTATGGAAGAAAAACTCCGTGGGCGTGAGACCCGAGTAGAAACTATTCTGCACGAAACCACGCGCCGCTGGTATGGCAGCTACAAAGAGAGACAAGTCGTATAAATGTTAATCCCATCAATTGTAACTCAGTTTTCACTTCCACTCACAATGTCTATCGAAATGGGGCAAGGCGCGATTCTCAAAACCGTTGGGCACACGCTTGCCGCTGATAGCCTGCTGTCCCACACAGGCAATCATCTGGGATATATTAATATTGGAACCCTTTGATCCACTAAGTGCCATTATCAAGGCACTATTGGTCGGATGCAGCTCGGCGAAGCAAGTCTTGGCCGCCTGCTCACGAATGCCGGACAATTCGCGCAACATCACCGCCTCCAGGGTCTCCTCGGGCGTGCAGCCCGGCTGACATTGCAGCGTGCCTGCCTTTAGCTTTTCGATATAATCATTACACTTGGCATAGCCACGCTCCAGCAACACCTGTTTGTGCTGCAACAGCTTGGCGCTGGGTGTCACATCGCTAATGCCGAAGGAAAAACCACGGTTCTGTATGTAATACGAGGCGATCTGCAATTAGCGGAAAACATTTAACAAAAATTTGATTAGCTTGGTGATTCCATGTTAAATTAAAGCCACAAACAAAACAAGGCCATAAAGTGGCGTCATTACTGAGAAAGGAATCATTTCTGACGAAAGTTAAATAGCTTAGATAAATCCCCGCCAGACGCGTAATGGGAACAGGCCAAGGCAAATCCAATTAAAGTACACTACACTGCAAAAAACAGTTTGATGTGGTAGAGTTGTAAATACGGAAATTTCATTTGCTCTGTTGATGAATTGAGCGAATTGTTATCAAGATGTTTAAATAAGTGAAATCTTTCGAAGTTCTGTGACAACGGATTTTTTGAGTGTTTTGCAAACCAACCAAGTCCAAAATCTCTAGAAACTCATTTCGACAGCATTAAAACATGCTTGATAGCCCATTGTTCCAGTTTTTCATCAGGTCATCAGGTTTTTCATCATCAGGTTAAATAATCGAAATGACCTGAGTTTAAGTACTTTGGTTTTCTCAACGACAGTTTCAGCCGATATCGATAGGTTACTATCGCTGCAGTGGGTTGGCCATTAGGTTATAGGGGTGAGGTGTTATTATACCCTGTACCCGTTGAAAATGGGTTAAATGGGATAAGAAATTGTGAAAAAGTATGTAATATGGAGAAGGAAACATTTCCAATCCTGTAAAGAATACATATTCTTGATCAGCATCGACAGCAGAGTCGTTAAAGCCATGTCCGTCTGTCCAAAAAAAAAGAAAAAAAAAGATAGTTTTTAAAAAAAAAATTAAAAACTTTTTAATTTTTTAAATACAAAAAAAAAAACAAAAACACAAAAAAAAAAAAAAAAAAAAAAAACAAAAATTTTTTTTTTTTTTTTTTTTTAAAATTCCAAAAAACAAAAAAAAAAAAAAAAAAAAAAAAAAAAAAAAAAAAAAAAAACAAAAAAAAATAAGAAAAGAAAAAAAAAAAAAAAAAAAAAAAAAAAAAAAAAAAAAAAAAAAAAAAAAAAAAAAAAAAAAAAAAAAGGGGTGGGGGGGTGGGGAAAAAAAAAAAAAAAAAAAAAAAAAAAAAAAAAATTAATTTAAAAAAAAAATAAAAAAAAAAAAAAAAAAAAAAAAAAAAAAAAAAAAAAAAAATTTAAAATCCCTTTTATAAAACAATTTTTTTTTTTTTGGTTCAAAAACAATAAGGTTAAAAGAAACAAAAAAAAAAAAAAAAAAAAAAAAAAAGTTTTTAGAAAAAAAAAAAAAAAAGATAAACAAGGTGGGGTTTAAAAAAATAAAAAAAAAAAAATCCAGGAAAAAAAAAAAACCAAAAAAAAAAAAAAAAAAAAAAAAAAAAAATTAAAACAGAAAAAAAACAAAAAAAACAGAAAAAAACCCCCAACCCCCCCCCGCGGGTTAATAACCAGTGAAATTTCACAAATCGTAAACAATATCAGTATAAAAGATATGGCAAAAGGCTCGCCAACGAATCATTTTCACTGCCACAAACTGAGCGACCAGTGATTCGTTTTCGTATCATTTTCGGATCTGTTTGCTATTATTTCCCAAGTTTTCGTTTCGCTTAACGCTCGTTTTCAATATCGTTTACGGAGGTTTGGGCCACTGGGCTATAGCAACAAGATATTTGAAGAGAAATTTAAATGTGGACCTTCAATTATACACATTCATGTGCTGTCTGTGTGCAAAGTTTGTTCGGCAGAGCAGGAGCAGGAATTGTTCTATTAGAAGGGACGTTTGCATGGGTTGTTGATGTTGTTTTAACTTCTCTGATTCATGCTTGCCATTAGAAGGTACATTTGCCTGCTGTGCAGATTTTGTGCATTTCAAAATACAGAAAAAAAGAACATGTTTGCAAAAAACGAACGATAGTCTATTGTTTGGGTCGTTCGGTGCTGCATGACTGCGATTATAAGTGACGTTTGCATGTTGAGCAGACTTCTTCGCATCTAACCTACTGCAAAAAGGAACGTGCATCAGTTTTCATACAGATTATATGACTTCCATCATACTGCAAAAAGTTAGTAGTGCAGTTTTCCTTGTAAAAAGAAGTGTGCCAGATGGCATTCTTTTGGGAACCACGTTCAACTAAATCCAACTGGGACTTCGCACACGCACACCACACTAATGCAAAATCGAAGGTCCACATTGAAATTTCCCTTTGCTATTTACTTGTTTGGCCGTTGCCTAAGCTGCATTTTCAAAAAACTTATTTAAGAACTCAGATACAGCCTACTTTTCGTGCAGCTTTTCTTATATTGTCTGATATCTCAAATGGTCGGAGATGATTCCTTCAATGCGTTACAAACATCCGCACAATTTTATAATACCCTCTGCAATGGTATAAAAATGTGACAATTCTTGAAGATGAGAAATCAGACCTTCAGGTCTTAGTGTTTGTTCAGTTTGTTTCGATTTATAATCCAATCACTCGGGTATTTTCAGTTCAGTTTCAAAAAACAAATTGATTTGACCGATCTAGCCGAAGTGATTCACAGATCTATGGATTTGGCCTGGGCAGTGAATCTTCAGCGTGTGCCCTAAATCCGCCTATACTGTATACCGTCGCCTATCTTGGCGGTACAAAACTTCCCGAGGGCTGGCAGGAATCTATGTCACCCTTCAAAGTGAACGATAGTCGAGTTATTAGGAAAACAAACAATTATGGGCAGCACTTCACAGGTACAGAGAATGTTACAGTCGGGCTTGACCGACTTTCTTTCTTGTTTTTTTAAGTTGCTGTTGGAGTTTAGTCTGAAAAAAACAATTTTTTGAAGATTTTACTTTAAGCTGTTTTTTTTTTAGCAATTTGTTGTTATCTTTAGTTATTTCTAGCAATTTGTTTCTGAAAATTTAGCAACTTTTGGACGTCATGTTCTAGCAACACTGCATGAGATACTCAAAGTCGACTATACACAGGTCACTTTGACAAACCCGAGATTGATTAGGGTGTAAGAGTAAGGCCTGGCGCACCCAGACAGCCGAGCGGATCGTAGTATCAAACGCACAGAGCACATAGCGAGCGCGCATACCAAAAGCTTAAGATCCGCTGGCTCTGCTTAGCTCCGCTCTCTGTGTGAGGGGGGCCTAAGAGCTTAAAATTTTCGAATTTCATCATGTAAATGTTGTAAGATGCTAAAATGGAAATGGTATAGAGCAGCGATGGGCAGCGAAATCAAACAGAAGGGCAGCACTAAAACTGCACAGCAGATTTTTGTGGACGTATTTTGTTGTTGGCAGTCGATTATTATATTGCGCATTGCTTTTAAGGCATAATAACGGACCGGGCGGCGAGGGACAGGCGGGCTGAGTGATGCCCATCGCTGGTATAGAGCTTCATGAAGCAAAACTTCATCGCTTAAGCACGGACTAAGAAGTACCTAGCTAACACAATAAAATGCGCCACCGGAAAGGTATTTGAAGCACCTTGTTCAACCGCTAAAAACTTCGGTACAGATAAAGTTAGGTGGCTCAGTCTCTTAACAGGTTCTCCCCTTTAAAAAATAATCAATACTCGCTAATCGTCAAGATTAAGCAACTAAAATTGTTGCTTAATTGCAGATTTCTGTGTAAATTCCCCAAAAATAGATCCACTTAACTGCTTTAGCCGGAACAATTGACTGTTATTTTTGCTTCTTGATTGCATCAAGTCGATGAGTAACTGAAATCCTGCTGGCCAGTGTAGCCCAACAGGCGTGAACTTGTCTCAGATAAGACCTTGTCGTTGTTTGGACAAAAGAAATTGACGGCCAAAAGCAGCAGCACGTCAGAATGAGCAATTAATCTTATCGAGCCGACGGTGGGCCGTGTTAATAACAAATTGTACAAGAAACAGACAAATAGACACACGAACGAACAAAAAATCTGATCAAAATAGTAACCTGCAGTTTGTTGGCTAATATAATTGCGAAAACTGTCGCCAACTTCCACAGACCACAGACAGAAACCAACCATGCGAGGCACAAGAAGGCTAGTGCTTCTGCTACCGCTGCTGGCGGCGGTGACATTAGCAGCTCCTGGCTTGGACATTGTAAGTGCAACAAATAATTGCAGAGAAACCCCGACTAATCCACTCGATCTCAATAGAAAGGACGCATCATTGCGGGCCAACAGGCGACAGTGGGACAATTTCCCTGGCAGGTCATAGTCAAGCGAGATGAGTGGGATGATCTACTGTGCGGCGCCTCCATTATATCCGACAGCTGGATTTTGACAGCCGCTCACTGTGCCTACGGATTTGACTCACTCTTCCTGATGTTCGGCACCATTGACCTTAACGATGAGCAGGCTCTGAATATGACAGCCACCGAGCTGTATGTGCATCCGAATTACAATGACAAGATGAACAATGATGTGGCACTGATTCATTTGCCCCAACCCCTGACCTTCTCGAAGACCATCCAACCTATTCAGCTGGTGTCTGGTGGTCAAGGTGGCAACACCTTCGTGGGCACCGAAGCTACCATTGCCGGTTTTGGCCTGATGAACGATCAGTTTCTCGACTATTCGGAGACGCTGCTGTATGCACAGGTTCAGGTCATTTCCAATGACCAATGCCTGGCCAGATTTGGCTCCGAGGTTGTTCTGTCCTCCACCCTTTGCTGTGAGGGCTATGCGGGCAGCAATATGTCCACCTGCAGCGGCGACTCTGGCGGTCCGCTTATAACGTACAACAGCAACTCCGGACAATGGATGCAAATTGGCATCAATTCATTTGTAGCCGAGGATCGTTGCACGGAGGGATACCCCTCGGGCTATGTGCGTTTGACCTCTTTTCTGGATTACATTACTGAAATTACGGGAATGACCTTAAGTTAATCTTTCGTTCAAACATGTCTTAATAAAGAAAGCGCAATAATATTTTACAAACACAAATTCCTTCCTCCCGTAGATAAGATAACTGAACTGTGCTGCTATGTGGATAGACCCAAGGGCTTGCACTTGGCATTGTGCAAGAATAAAATATATAGAAACAATGATATGAGTTGGTGAACAGGGAAAGTAGCTGCATATTGCCTACCTACACTTCAGATTTACAGCTCACAATGTAAATACTTTTTAGTTATGGCTTAGAACTACTTAGAACCGTTCCAAACTGGTTACGATTCCGTTCAATTATAGATATTTGAGTAAAACTTGCAGTTTTTACTGGCTCGAGGTCTTGCTATGCTATTGGCATAACAGAGGCACACAATCAGGTTGATCGGACGACGTTTCATGAGGGACCAAATCCTCACTCATCAGTGATCTTGAGCCTGAAATGTCTGTCCAAACAGCAGTCTCTCCATGCCCGCGACGGCAAAACTGTTTGGGAATTCCAAAGGCAGCTTGCGCACAAAAACACCAAAAAGACAGCCATTCCCCTTTGAAAGTGTGGCCTCCGTTTTACCGTTAGTCAAGCAACAATAACAATCTTGCTTGTGATAGAGAGGTTGTTTCCAAATTGCAGGCACGTCAAAAGGCCAATAGCATCTAAAGGGAAAAACGTAAATATGTATGCAATTTGACAACTTCAGTGGCGTTAGTAAGAAGCACTATGGCATTTGCTTAGGCTTATATCAACCTAAGAAAAAGTGGGCATAGTTCGTCCAAAGAAGTTTTCACCATGGAGTATTTCAACAATTACATATATTGGTACTTTGCTCCTGTCATACGCTGAGTAAGCTTATACCTACAATTGTTGCACAAATCATTCGGCACACAAACGTCGCACAGTGGCCGGCGTTGCAAAAATCGTAACTTTTGAACGGAAAGTGATAATTGAAAAATATCAAAGGGACGATGATAGAGAATTCCTGTAGCTTTAAAATGAGCGTACGTTCAACCTTGTAGGTCAACAGTGTAGGATGACTTAGGATCGTCTGCCAAAGTAGATAGTTTAATAAACTAACAAGGAAGAAAGTCGGTCAAGCCCGACTATATAATACTCTGTACCAACGAACATAAATTTTGATGCTGCAGTGGCAGCGGTAAACAGCGCTGCTAATGCACTGCTGAGATACCTCTTTGATCTTATCTCGAGAACCGTTATCGATCTATGATTCCTTTGTAAAATCGATAAATAATTTTGATTAGAATATATGTCCAGAAGGTTCGAACCTTCTATCTATACTGGGGGTTGCGTTTTCTCATTGGGGGGGCGGGAGGGGGCGTGGAAAATGAAAATAAACTTGATCTGCTGCGATGAAGAAGCATAGTCCATACATCAAACCTTATCTTTAATGGTCTGTGGTCTACGGACAGTCGAGGAGGGCATAGCTCGGCTGTTGTGCTGATCAAGAATATATATACTTTATGGGGTCGGAGATGCTTCCTTCTGGCTGTTACATACTTTTGCACAAACTTATTATACTCTATGTACCTTTGGTACAAAGTATAAAAATAGGGAAAAGTTAACTTCGGCTCGGCCGAAGTTTTGTATACCTTTGCAGCTTCCATTGAAAACAAAAAATGTTTTCTAACTAACACATACATATGTAGGTAGAAGCAACGACTACACAGCAAAGTGATAGCCAACAATATTTTAGGACAAATTTTTATTTAACGATTCATATTGGATAGTTGTGGGTGTGATGACCCCGCCCCGCCAAAAATTCCACCTTTTAAATGAATTAAACCTGCAAATATATTGTCTGAGTAATTCCAACAACGAAATCCTATACAAAACCTAACAGCTATGGTAGCTCATTAGATCCAATTGGATTCTTGCGCTAACTGGGACGCTCTCATTTTCCCCCTTCCGTTTCCCACATACAATATAAGAGAGAGAAATTAGAGATGGTCGCGGGACAAATATTCGCCCGTACCCATCTGACTACTAAGACGAGGATTGTTTAAATTGCAAATAATATAAAAATAGTCTAGTTCTTTAATTCTAACATAATATCAAGCAATCACAATGATGTTAAGTATTCTGGTCACTCCGAGTCCCGGTAGTTTTCGTGTACGCCCATCTCTAGCTCTGGAAATGCAAATGTTTTTTTTGTCTGCGGCGCGTGCCAATCCTCTCTCTCCTAATTATACTCTGTACCAAAGGTACATAGAGTATAATAAGTTTGTGCAAAAGTACGTAACAGCACCTTAAATGATAAGTATTTAAGCAACTCAAGTCGACTCGTAGGTCTTTATTCATATATCGACCCCATTGCTATTGCAATGGCCTCCTCGTGGTGTTCCCTGGATACCGATTTTATATAATATAATCGGGAGCAAATGCGAGCGGCGACCCCAACTGGTACAGAGTATAATATAGTCGGGCTTGACCGACTTTCTTCCTTGTTTAATTTGTTATATACTAGTTTACATCATCCAAAAGAGAACAAATTGATATCTTTGTAATTAGCATCCACACTAAAAGTTTGACAATAAATAAACGTATGAATAATTGAAAGATAATTATTAACTTTAATTTGGTATATATAACTTATTCATAAGTTATTTCATAATTGAGATATTTGTAGTTAAGTGAGATCTTATTCAAAAATGCGAAAAAAAAGACAATTTGGGATTATTTCGACATCTGTACTACAGAAAAAGTGTTAAACTCCAGATTCGGATTCAGCGCGTGATTTTACATAAGGAATGACAGGAGATTGAAGAGGATGAAAAATGCTGTAAACTAGTGTAATCTGTTGAGCTTCAAGCTTGACTAGTGAGAGTTATCTAGTAGTCCCTCGATTGAGTGATTTTCAATGCTTTTATCGTCAAAATGAATATATATAATATGTATTCGTTATTGCTGGACTTATCAGTAGCGCGCCATGCATCAAGAGCAACAGCTGATGGTCCATCAAACACTGTCAACTTTCGGTCAAAGGAAAAAACACCGTCATCAATCATGTCTTGTCAGTGAATCAATGTGCGTTACTATTCACAGACATAATTATTCCCTTGCAGCTTAAGTATATGCTATAGTCATCCGATTTGAAAAAAAACTTTGTAGAATTGTGTAAAAGTACTTAAAATAAATATAAGTGTTTCTTACTAAGACTACTTTTCAGATCTTATTTTTTTATGGGAGCTGTACTATAAAGATTTCCAATTTCGACCAAATTTAGTGGAATCATGAAAAAGTATAGCAATCTAATAAATACGAAGTTTGAAGTCGTTTCCGTTGAAAACAAAAAGTTTATCTCACTAAAACGAGTTTTTCGACCGATCGTTCGAGCAGAGCCCTCTCTCGAAAAACGAAAATTGTGCTAAACAAGTCGCTTATTATCCCAGTCCTGCAATACGGTTCAGAAGCATGTACATTAACAGGATTGAATGAGGAGGCGATCGGCGTGTTCGAGAGACAAGTTCTTCGGAGGATTTATGGACCTGTAAAAGCAGGTCGTTAAACCCAAAAACTCCCCAACTATATTAATATCGATACATACAGCCATGCTCCCATTTTCGCATTCTCAAAAGTTTTGCGATTTGAAGAGCAAATTTGTACTAAAAACCGGTTTGAAATCGCAAAACTTTTGCGAATGCGAAAATGAGAGCATGGCTGATAGACAAAAAAGGAGCAAATTCTCGCTCTCAAGCTCCGACAGATCTCAGACAACATAGGTTTAAAAAAAAACACTTTATTGGCACATAAATGGAACAAGCGATTGAAGAAGCCTTCAAATTTAAGATTGGCGTATCCGACTAGCCCAACTATGTATATATATACCCCCCTGACGTGTTCTAATCGTTCCTATGTGAATGAAGTGTTCTATGGTTGCTATGACATCATGTACTTACCCTGGACAACCGCCACATAGCCTTGGTGGCGAATGCCTCACCAAAATCACGCAACAGCAAATAGAAGATGCATTGTTTGGTTCCCGATCCCATGGTGGCTTTGTCCATGACGCCGCACATCAGTTCCGAGTTGCGTATGTGAACCCCTGTTAAAGAAGGAACAGTTTAAATAGCTTAAGCAAAGTCACCACTCAGTATCCCCACTCACAGGAGTCATTGCTGCACAGATCCATATTTCCCGTATAGTTACGTCCCTTGTTAACCATATTCAAGAGCACCTGGGACTCGTTATTGGGTCGCATCAGCAGGCTGAACATTTGCTTGCCGGTCCAGAGGCGACGCGGCTTAAGGATGGCTGGTGGGGGCATTTGTATGCGCATGGTGGAGTCATCGTTGGACAGAAAACAGGCAGCCAATTGCATGGCCTCCTCTTTGGTGAGGAAAACCTCCTTTTGGGTCATCAGATAGCCACCGGTAATGAAATCCTGCGTGGCAGCTATGAGAATCTCACCGTTTTTGGGTGTAACCAGATTGGACTGGTTGCCCATGAGGATGAGAGCCTCGGCGCGAGCCTCCTCGGTTTGGGGCAAATGCAGATTCATTTCGTCACCATCGAAATCGGCATTGTAGGGCGTGCAGGCGCATTCATTGAAACGGAAAGTGCGCTGGGGTTGCACCTTGGCCCGATGACACATGATGGACATTTTGTGCAGCGAGGGCTGACGATTGAAGAGGACGATGTCTTCGTCGCGCAGATGGCGCTCTACGATATCACCGCATTTTAGCTCCTGGGCCACCTTCTCCCGATTGCCATAGGCGAGATATTTCTTGAAGGTGGAACCACGTTGCTGGACATAGTTGGCGCCGGGATGGGTGGCGGGACCGTTGCGTACTAGTTGTTTGAGTAAGCGGATATTGGCGGGATTTACGCGTTCGGGGTAGGTGAGTATTCGGGCCACACGCACGGGAACGCCCACCTGGTTGATCATCAGATTGGGATCGGGCGAGATGACGGTGCGTCCACTGAAGTCCACACGTTTACCAGAGAGATTACCGCGAAAGCGACCCTGTTTGCCCTTCAGCCGTTGGACTATGCCACGAGTGCTCTTCTTGGGTGCCATATTCAAGGGGATGCCACTGATCTCGCTGTGGAAGTACAGGGCCACATGCAGCTGCAGGAAATCCCAATCCTCATGGATCAATTCTATCTTCCCGCCAGTGGCCATGTGTCGCTGTATGACGTCATTGATCAACAGGATCTCGCTCTGCTTCATGGTCAGGTCATCCTCGGTGGTGCCGGCCTTCACCTCGGACAGCACAGAGGGTCGTATGCAGGCGGGCGGTACAAAGACACGCGTCACTATCAAATGCCTAGGATGAGCTCCACGCGAGCACATACCCAGCAGGGCCACATCGCCCTGGGGGATCTGCTCAAACAGATCCAAGACCATTAAGGGAGTCAGCTCCTCCGCAGTACTATAATTACTCAAGGTCGAATTCAAATCCCGATTCATTTCCGTTGACTTCAACATCTCCTCCAGGTGCGTCGTATACACCGCATCCACCTTCCGCCCCTTGTAGGGATCATGCAGTATCTTCAACAGACCCGGTCCCTTCTTCACCCCACCATTGGGTGCCACGCAATGCGGACACTTGGTCACCTTCTTGGCCTTGGCCAGCATCTGGGCATGCAGCGCCTTCTTGCCCAAATACGAGAAATTCGGATTATGCAGCTTCTTCTCAAACACCGCCCGATCCTCAGCCTTAAGCATGACATGAGCACACGATTTGCATATCATTTGCAATATATTAATTGTGGAACGGAAATGTCCTATATGAAACACCGGCAGGGCCAAGTCCAAATATCCGAAGTGACCTATACACTCGTTCAGGCCCTGCCCACACGTCTCGCACAACGCATCCTTGGTACTTATACCCATGCGGCGATCCAGCACGCCATACGGTACCGGTTGCCTTTGCGCCTGATACAAGTTCTTCGAAATGATCCGCACCAGCGACTCCTGTTGGATTTCATCCGCCCCGCTGATACCGAACTGCACATGGGAGCTAAGCAACGGGAAGAACGTGAATGTAAATGGATAAGGCTAATTGAGTGAAATATCCCACTTACATTTTCTTGTTTAGCGCCGAAGCGCGAAACTGTTCCTTAGGCATGACTACGGCGTTTAATTAAACATTTAAAATGCACAAAAACAGATGAACAGATGGGTAACCATTCTCCGCCAGTGACTCGTTACACGTGCCAACTTGCCGGCTCGATAACGATAACAAGCGAAGGACCTTAACCGCAGTGATTTAATGTTTACATAGTCGTTAAAATCTTTTCCCGATTTTTTCCACAAGTTTTTAAAAAAAGGTAAAGTTCAGTCGCCTAGACCAGAAGAGGGCCTTAAGTCGGATAAAGTTATGTTAAGAAAACAACTAAATTTTCCAAATTTACTTTGCGTCTTAAAACTTGTCAGACAACAAAACCTAGTCGAACTGTTTTGCTTTGTGGATTTGGGTTCGGTTTCGCATTTTCGAAAGGAAGCCGGTTCGGTTT
Organism: Lordiphosa collinella; assembly: GCA_018904265.1. Classification (NCBI taxonomy): domain Eukaryota; kingdom Metazoa; phylum Arthropoda; class Insecta; order Diptera; family Drosophilidae; genus Lordiphosa; species Lordiphosa collinella. Next base: position 83,936 of record JAEIFV010000714.1, on the reverse strand, counting down.
ACGGTTTGGCTTATCACCTGAATTGTGCGGTTCGGGTTAAAAACGGGATGAATCCCTTGTGCAAGACACGTCTTTTTAGAGTATCTTAGCCCATACGACTATCAAGCAATCGCGTGGCATTGCGGAAAATTACTGTCAATAAATGGAAGCGACAAGCTACAATAAACGAATAGGATTAGATTTTCTATACGTGGCATTCAGGAATTGAAATCCTTAACGTTATTGAGAAAACCTACATGCCAAGTGTGAAGAACAGTTTTCTAAATGAAAAATCTAACTATTCTGTACCGATTTTTTCAATATTTTAGCAATATTTTCAGTATTCCAGCGTAAATGTAGAAGACCTAAAGCTTTGGTATGGTGTGCGGATTGCTGAATGAAAAATAGAGGATGTTTGTCACTAATAATGCCACTTTTCGGACCTTACTTTTCTATGGGTGCTATATTATATAAATGTCCGAATTCGACCAAACTTAGTGGAATCATGAAAAAGCTAAACAAACTAGCACTCATGTAATTTGAAGTCGATTCTATTTAAAACAAAAAAGTTTTCTCCCTAGAACTTCTTTTTTGACCGATCAATCGTACTGACTATCATATTCGATAGCTGGTCACACTTATTAATCGATAATCTAACTTTCGATAGAAGTCACGATGTTGACTCGTTACACCCAGATACTCCCATCACTAATACCCAATGTGCGGTGCGCTGCTGTTATTTACTTATGTATTTTCCATTTGTTAATTTTGTATGAAAATTAATTAAGTTCATCATGCTGCGCACTGTTATAGGCGATTTAGCGCGTTTGCGGTTTGTCTGTTATATACATTTGCGTGAGATTATGTTCACAAAACTCTTTTTCGCACAGGTTGGGCAGCTGCAGAAGCAGCGACGTTGGCTGCGCTGCACTGATGGTTACACAAGTGCGCGACAAGGGGCATCTCAGTCGGCCACGCTTGAGGAATCCCTACTGGTTCCTGCGCCAGGAACGCAGAGTAAGTGCCTCGACCTCCTTGATTCAACTTGTCATTTATTTCGCTCTCCCTTTATCAGCAAACGGATGACCACCTGGTCACTGCCGAAAATCGATCATTTATCAAGGAGGTGCTCCACGACACCTACGGTGCTCCCGCCCTGATCAAAGGCATACAGACCTATGAGCAGAAACTAATCAAAACGCCTGAACCCCCGGTAGACGCCCAACCCTGGACCCCGAATGTGCGACGTTGTGGTGTGATAGCCCGTAAGATTGGCCAGTATCCGCTGTGGCTTAAGAACGGCGAGAGGGTGCGCACCACACTACTGCAGATTGTGGACAATCATGTGATCAAGTATACGCCACCCGAGGAGTATCAGCCCGCCCAGCGTCCGCGAGTCAACCAGTTGCAGAAATATGGCTGCCTGCTGGTCGGCGCCGAGAGCACTAATCCCGCCCTGCTGACCAAAGAGTATTGTGGCATGTTCCGCGATTCGGGGGTCATGCCCAAGAAGAATGTGGCTCGTTTCATAGTGTCGCCGCAGGCGGCTCTGGCGCCGGGCACGCCCCTTAATGTGGGACACTTTCGTGTGGGCGACTTTGTGGATGTGCGCGGCAAGACGTGAGTGGTGGCTTTCGCTTGTTGTTCCCTAACTAACATCTTCTTTTTGGCCAGTGTGGATCACGGCTTCCAGGGCGTGGTCAAGCGTCATGGCTTCAAGGGCATGCCCGCCTCTCATGGTGTAACCAAAACCCATCGACGTCCAGGCAATATAGGCGGCGGCGGAGAAAAGGGACGCGTCTGGCCGGGCACCAAACTGCCCGGTCACATGGGCAATCGCTGGCGCATACTGAAGGGGCTGCGCATTTGGCGCATCAACACCAAATACAATGTGATGTGGGTGCAGGGCAGTGCAGTGCCCGGCTCCACCAATGGCCTGGTCTACATCTATGACACAATTCTGCCGCTGCGTAAACCCAAAGATGCACCACCCTTCCCCACGCTCTACGAGGATCAAGCGTCTGCCGAGGCGGCGGAAGACATCTGGTATGATCAGGTGCATAGTTTCAAGGACGAGACCATCACTTACAAGCCCGAGTAGCTGCCTTTTCTTGTTATGCCTAAACTGAAAATTAAAAGAAACTGAAAATCCCCTAAAAAATGTTTCAAACTTTGGCGCGCAGTCTCCAACTTACAGCTATATTTCTGCCAGCTGGTCACTCCAATTCACTCATTCGGTATTTAGTTGCTAGTGTTTAGGTATTTTGTTATATCCCTCAAACGGTCACACCGCTTAGTTGTAGTTCGCAAATTACTGATGAACATTTTTATTTGTACAACAAAACGCGAAATTCCAAAAAACAATTAAACAATAAATCGCGGCGCAGCGGGTGTTTGGTGCTGAATTATCTTTTTTTTCGTTTTTTTAGTTTGTGTTTACAGCGAAAATGGCGTTGAAAGTGCTGGTGGGGCAGAGTAAGTGCAAATCACAGAAACAGAAACTGTGTCAATTACATTAAATTAGAATAAAATTACATGCCAACTTGAATGTGTCAAGGGAAAAATTAGCATATTGCTCTTATCCTTATCAAAGGGGTAGCGCCTACATGCCGTAAGACTTGGGGGAGAAGGCGTAAGTTGTCATTGATTTTTCCCAACAAAACACAACATTACTCCCCCTCTCTTCCCCACCCACGCCAAAGTTACCGCCCCCCTCCTTCGCTCTGAGGACTGCTTCTGCGTATGTGTGTGTGTGTGAGTGTGGGTGTTGGGTGACCTTTACCGCAGGATGAGATTTTTCTGTGCCAAAACCCCTGATGCAGTCTTTCGTATCTATTCCGGTTTCTATTATCACATCACGACAAAATCAATTGTTGTTGTTGTGAATGAGCAGGCCCATGAGTCACCTTTTGAATGTTTACCAAATGCGTAACGCCCGCCCTATTGGGGATTGAGCCAGCCAACCACAAACCACAACATTGAAGTAGAAACTAAGGGAGTTGGTGGGACAGGAGGAGGAGTACATCATTTCATCAGATATTATAGTTTTGGTGACACAATCCTCAAATGATTCTGCTGGACTTAGTGCGTACTCCCTCTCCTAACGACATCTTGTGTCTAATAGTGGGCTAGATGCTAAGACAAATGGTAACCCAACTCCTGAAACTATCTCCAATCCGACTTTTGTGATTAAGTCTTCGATATGTTTCACTTATCAGACCTTAAATCGATGCAGTAATAATTTGGCATTAAATATATTTCCAATAAGATTCCATTTAACAAATGGGAACTTCTATTGCGACCCATTCAGCTCACTGACCAGAGAAAAACAACAAACATTTCTTTTGTATTTTTGGGAGCTGAATTTAAATCATTCATCCCTTTTCCGCAAGATTTTCTTGTTCAAAACAATTATGATAAGATTTTGTTACTTGCAAACTCAAGCAAAAAGGAACCATTGCTGACGTTTGTTTTTTGAATGGGTTACTTATCCACAGGACTCTAAAATGTTAACAAACCTTATTCAGCACGAACAACCAGAGCTGGCAAATAACAGTTGACCGTTTTTCCCTTTTGCGGTCAGCGCACAAACAACCGAAAAAAACAGGCACGCTTGCTTTCTCTCTCTCTCTCTCTCTCTCTCTGAGCAGAACACTGCGTTTCTCTTGGTTTTTGTTTTCAGTTGAGTTATTCTTATTATGCTCATTCAATAACAACATATAGAGAGCGATCCGACTTAGCGCTCGCACATTAAGAGTCAGCAGATGAGCTAAAAAATGAAAGGCTCAGCGTAAAAGGTCTTTTTTGTGCGTGTGTGACTTGAGTTGGTATACATTTTATAACAGTTGAATAAAATATAAATTAAAGACTATTTTCTGATTTTTATTCTTTCTTTCATGTCAGGCACTTTTTGTGTCACTTTACTGAAAAGGTCATCCAAGTTTAGAGCGAAATGCTATGGTTTATAAGCAAAAATGCAACATTGCGAAATAGTTTACAATTTAAACAAATATGATAAAAAAAAAATAATAAATACAGCCTTGTTCTCAATTCCACTTCCACAAAAATATTTCGAAAGTGGAATTGATTCGTGTTCGGGTAAAAGAAAATCGAACGAATTTCGCGGTTTCAAACGTTTTTGCCTTGTGATTGGTGATATGAAAAGTAAATTGCAAATTTGACATTTAAAAATATAATGAAAATGAAAATAAAGAATCAATTTTTTGACAATTTTAGATATTTTGGTATCTTGTAAAAGTCGTTTGTAATTTTAGACTACTTACAAATAATTAATTTGCTGAACGACTTCTATTTCTTTGCGGCTAGCAAAAACATAAAGTAAAACGTGAAATAGGCATTCATCAATCGATAGTCGTGTATCGTTGGGTTGCCAGACCATTAAAAAAGTGATAGTTTGGTACAGAGTCGGGCTAAATTCTCTTGTGACTAATTCCAATTTGATGGTAACTAAGGAGATACAATGTGCTCGACTGTATTGCACAATAAACTCAAAGTTTAATTTGCTAAGTGCTAGTGCATACGTCTGTTATAGCCTCTCTGGTATTGAGTTGTATTTATTGTTGTAGAAATAAATATCAAGTATAATTTACTTTTATTCAATAGCTGTAGTTTCACAACTATCAATCGATAATCAGCAATGGAACCATTAGTTCACAAAAGTAATTTCACATGGAATTCAGAACACAAAAACTAAAACGTTTCGGAATTGATGCGGAATTACTTTTGAAAGTAAGTGGAAATGAGAACAAGGCTGATTGTTTTTTAGGTTTTTGCTGTCCCTTTTTTACCCATTTTTCTGGCTGATCTGTGCCCTTTTGGTTTAGGGGTTCTTTGGCATCACTGTGGAGCGATTCAAAGAACCAATTTTTGAGAAAATTCGGCTTTTAAAAGCCAACATAGGCGGGAACTTAGCAATTGCATATCAAGTGTTCGAAGGCCTTGATCACTCTTGGTTCCAGGCATGTCCTGCAGTAATGCCTGGTCTGTCTGCGTGGGCGGTTTTCTGTAGTAATTCCCACTTATAGTCTACAGTCGCTGGGGAGGAGGTGTGTTGTGGCATTCTGCAATATATCTGAGTCGTTGCCAGGTTTCCAGGTTTCTGTACAGCGTTTTTAGGGAAATGTTTATTTCCTTGACTTGATCATTCGTTAGTAAAAGAGTTATGCGTCTTGTTAACTTTTCTAGCTTAGTGGTTACCCATTAGATCGCTTTAATTTCACTTAGTGATTTCATAATTAGTTTCTCTGTTGCTCTACCTTATCCTTTTAATCATTGAAACTCTGTTTTTATCACGCTTATATTAGCTTCACTTGTATGTATGAAAATATTTAAGCGTGTTAAAAAGTATGCTGCAAAAATCATGCTCAAACTTCAGCCTACAAGTATGCTGAAAATTTTTTTTGTTCGATTTGCTATTAAAACGTGTTTTTTTAATTTTTGTAAACTTTATTTTATATTTTGTTTACAGAGATCATGAACGAGGTGGTGAAGTACAAGCCGCCTCCACCCAAGAAGGCTAGCACTACGGCTGCCGCCAAGGCAGGTGCTGGTGGGATTGAATGGCGTGTCCTGGTGGTGGATAAGCTGGGCATGCGTATGGTGTCGGCTTGCACCAAAATGCATGAGATCAGTGCCGAGGGCATAACACGTAAGTCTTCCCCACCATAAAAACCCGATTGTGTCATAATTCTTATATTCGTTTCCCTTTTCTAGTGGTCGAGGACATCAACAAGAAGCGCGAACCATTGCCCACCATGGATGCCATCTATTTGATAACACCATCGGACGAGTCGGTGCGCTCTTTGATACGCGACTTTGAGAATCCGGCTAGGCCGATGTATCGCTATGCGCATGTCTTCTTCACCGAGGGTATGCCACTCTGTTTGACCGATCTCTGCTCATGCGTTCGGCTCTTCAACTTTTTTGTTTTGTATTATTCTTTCATGAACCGCCCACAAAAACAAAATCTTTGATTCGATTTGAATATCCTCCTCCTGCTCTCTGCGTGTAGCCATACCGCCCAGAGTATTCGAAATGCTGCAATCGCACAAAGACATTTGTCGGCGTTATGTGCGCAGCTGTAAAGAAATCAATATTGCCTTTTTGGCCTATGAAGCTCAGGTATGGATGTACCACCGCTGCCGCCCACTCTTCACACGCATTTCTTCTACTAATAATACTTCTCCAAGTGCTCCTCCAGTGCAAATGGATGCTAACCAAAAAAACATCGTTTGTCCTTGTCCAAAATGCTTTTGGGGCGGAATATTTGAATGCTTTTCTTCATCCTGTTTTTTGTTTCTGTTCATATACTCTCATAATGATTCTCTTCCAGACCCAAAGAAAAGAGCTTGTTGTGTGTGGTGAACCCATTCATTTATATCGTTTTCTTCTTTTCCGCCATTTCACTTAATTTGTAGCGTAATTATAACCGAAAAAGTGAACAAAATAACATGAAGCGAAAAGCTAAATTTTATATGCATATAATTATAGTTTGCCCGGAGGAATTGTTTAACGATTTGTGTAAATCGTGCGCTGCAAGAAAGATCAAAACTCTAAAGGAGATTAATATTGCATTTCTACCATATGAATGCCAGGTGCGCAAACCCAAAATAAACCCAAAACAAAAGAAACTTATTCAAAAAAAACACACCTGTAAAAACGTGAACCAAAACAACAATCTTGTTGCAGAGCAGCTGTTGGTTTCTCTATATTTCTATGTACATGTATCTCTATCCATCTCTCTACCTCTCCCTCATGCTGTCTACTTCGATTGTTGAGCTTCTCGCTACTCGTACTCGTACTCTCAAAATAACCGCATCTCTCTCTGTCTATTCTACATGGTATATGTGTGTTGTACTTGTTGTTGTTGTAAATACCAATTACATGTTTCTCTCTCGCTCTCTCGCTCAACTACTAACTCAATGAAGTGGAAAAAATGATGTCTTCCGACAAATCTCCTTAAGTTTTGTTAAACTTGTTTTGTAGTGTTCAATTTAATGTATGTAAATTGTATACAGAAAAGCAAATCGTGCCTAACCCAATCACATGAACGAATGGATCAATCAATAAAAAAAAACCCTCCCAATCTAACTAAAGATAAAACATAAAAACATATATACCTCAACAAATGTTACTCGCTAAGCCAGCCACAAAGTGACCAGGAACGTTTAAGCCTGAGCCCTGAAATAGTGTGCAGGCTTACACGTTATTCGTCATGTTGTGTAGCAGCGAGTACAACTCCAGGGCTCAAGAAAATATAAACACTTTGTCCAACTATCTAATTACTATACGTATATGTATGTTATTGAACATAAATGTGACACAATCGTCAATTGGTTTACTGTGTATAACATCTCCATTAAAACGTAGTACACACCCACACACATAACACACACAAAAGCTTCTCGTGCTAAACTAACACCTAAGATACACTTCTCTCACTACTACTGCATGGCTATGGAGTGATTGCATGTTGCTCTCTCATTTAAATTCACCATTAAACCGCCTAACAACAACAGTCCAGCAAGCAAGGGTCAGAGTTTAAGCGTTTTTGCCATTAAAAATGTTCCACTTTTCGTGTCAAAATGACACGCCGCAGCTTAACTTTCGCTCTGTTGTTCGGCCGAACTAGCACCGATCTAGCGATTTTTCCCAACACCATCGGTTATACCGGTCTGTATCCCTGTAGACAAGCTACATGCCACATGTAAAAATGAGAAAAGTTAACGCAGCATGTAGAATAGCTACATTAACGTAATGGGTGGAAAATCCCTTTGATTTTTATGTGTAGCATCTTATACCGTTATGACTTTTTATACCCTTGCAGAGGGTATATACTCGGCGTCGCCCGGATCCTTATGATTCTTATGAGAGCGATTATATTCAAGCTAGTGTTGGCTGCAAATCAGTATAAACATTTTGGACCCTTCGATCTTTTCCTCTTTTTCTCCGTCTTTATGATTTTCTAAACTCATAAATATTTTGCAAATTTCGTTACTTATCTCCACAATTGCCGTCCATCAAATCTTCACAATAATCCAGACACAAATCAAAAATTGTCAAGTTTCGCAATGTTTCGGACCGTTTAATCTACAGCTTCAATTTACCAACGCAAGCATTGTAATATAAGAATTAACCGCTTTCATCAATACTGAAGGTAATTTTGTTGACAGAATTTTACCATAATTTTCCTATTGCTTTAGCTTTAGTATACAGATCGGATTCTAGAAGCCTTCAACGCAAGGTTTTCGTTGAAATGTTGGTTCATACCCCACAAACAAATCATTAAAATGTTCTGCTGAATGTGCCCATTCTCTGTCATTGTCATAAAAATGATGTTGAAGAATTTCCATAGGTGCTGGCAGCTCTTTCTCAGCAAATTAAAGATATATTAAAATGATATCAAGTCTTGGACACGTGAATGATCACAAATGATCATTTGATCGCTTAAGCGTTGAATATAAGATGACCCTTGCTTGCTGAACTGTCGAAATACCATTACCCACTTCTACTTCTGTGCACCCACACAGCGGCGGCACCAAATTTAACTTCACCTTCACCTCCCGCCCCCTGGTTTTGATTTAGGTCTTTTCGCTGGACTCACCGGATACGTTCCAGTGTCTCTACTCGCCGGCGTTTGCCACCATACGCGGCAAGCACATCGAACGCATTGCCGAGCAAATTGCCACGCTGTGCGCCACTTTGGGTGAATATCCGAATGTGCGCTATCGCAGCGATTGGGATCGCAACATCGATTTGGCTGCCTCAGTGCAACAAAAGCTGGATGCCTACAAGGCCGATGAGCCGACCATGGGCGAGGGACCCGAAAAGGCTCGATCGCAGCTGTTGGTCTTGGATCGTGGCTTTGATTGTGTGTCTCCGCTATTGCATGAGCTGACACTGCAGGCCATGGCCTATGATCTGCTGCCGATCGTCAACGATGTGTATCGCTATACGCCGGGTCCCAGTCAGCCGGAGAAGGAGGTGCTGCTCGATGAGAACGATGATTTGTGGGTAGAGTTGCGTCACGAGCACATTGCTGTGGTGTCCACTCAGGTTACTCAGAATCTGAAGAAATTCACCGATTCGAAAAGGATGAGTTCCAGTACGTTTTAGGTAATTTTAGTAGTTCAAGTAATATAATTGTTGCTTTTGCAGCTGATAAATCCTCGATGCGCGACTTGTCGCAGATGATCAAGAAGATGCCGCAATATCAGAAGGAGCTGTCCAAATATTCCACCCATTTGCATTTGGCGGAGGATTGCATGAAGTCGTATCAGAACTATGTGGACAAGCTGTGCCGTGTGGAACAGGACTTGGCCATGGGGACTGATGCTGAAGGCGAGAAGATCAAGGATCATATGCGCAATATTGTGCCCATATTGCTGGATGCGGTAAGTGGAAAGAGACTGAGTCTGGTAAAATTTTTAATACCCAAATATTGTTTGTTTCCAGAATGTCTCGAACTATGACAAGGTCCGCATTATAGCCCTCTATGTGATGATCAAGAATGGCATTTCCGAAGAGAACTTGACCAAATTGTTTACGCATGCTCAATTGTCACCCAAAGATCAGGATATGGTGCGCAATCTAAGCTTCCTGGGCATCAATGTTATAGCCGATGTGAGTATAATTAAAAAAATTAAGAAATATAAAAGTTATAAATGGCGCTAGTTCTTTAATAATGTTTCAGTGGTTTCTTAAAAGAGTTAGAATAATAACGATATAGTGTGGAATATTTTGAATATCGATTTGGGCAGTTTTAGATATTTTGGAAAACCAAATTGTGAGGTCGATCCAGAAGTTTGGTTTAGGTTTGATCGGATATTTCAAAAAATATCTATATCGATATTTTTGACGATATCGAAAAATTATCACTTCGAAATAAATATTTTAGGGTAAAAATATCGATATCTTCGCTATAATTTAAACTACATTCTGACAAAATAGATTAAATGATTGTTGCACACTTAATACCCGCCTTATGTAAGTGGTGTAGCTCATTGAGTCTTCATAGCATTAACAGTTGTAGCTAAATTTCTTTTACTTAATTTATAGTATTAGTTTCTTAATTCATAATATCCACAAACCTAAACAAAAACTTATTCAGCAAAATTCACGAAACGTAAAAGCTTCTGTTTTTACCAATAATCGTTCGACAAAGATTTCAAAAAGACGCGTTTAGGTATATGCTCATGGGTCATTCGGCTTCTGTTGTCACAAGTGCGACGTAGGCTAAGTAAGTTGCGGGACCGAGGACGGCGTACTCTGAGCGATCTATGTTACTACGATGTTGACGGACTTACCTCTGCACACTTCGAGCTCCGAACGAGAAGTGAACACTCTAGGGTGCATGGCCGTCTTATATAGCGGCCGTCATGCCTTCTGCTCGCGTCACACTGACCAAAATCCCTAACGCGTTCGGCCATTTTGCTCCATCACTTATCCATAACTGGAGTTGGGCGCCTTATTTAAATTAAAATGTCCGTTACCTGTTTAACTCTTAACGGTGAGGTTGAATATTTATATTTAAACGTGCGTGACATATGGCTCGTCACAAGGTTTCCTCTTATATGTTAGGATGTGTTGGTTTCCTGGTGCCTCGGTTATGATCTTTGTGCTGCATCGGTTGAGAGCTTTGTGGTGAATTGGTTGAGGGCTTTATGGTGCCGCGGTTGAGAGCTTTGTGGTGACTCAATTGAGAGCTTTGTGGTGCCTCACTTGAGAGCTTCGTTGTACCTCGGTTGAGGTCTTTGTGGTGCCTCGGTTAAGGGCTTCGTTGTACCTCGGTTGAGGTCTTCATGTTGTTTCGGTTGAGGGCTTCGTGATGCGTCGTTTGAATACTTTGTTTTGTTTCGGTTAAATACCTCAGTTGAGGGATTTGTAGATGGGCTCAGGCTGGCATTAATTGCCATACAAGAAGCGTCATTGATTGTAGCGTATAATGTGAATTTCGATAGCCGAGTCTTTTGTTTAACCGCTGCGCTCACGGATCCTGTTGTGAGATCGTTGATATGAAGTCGACTTACCTCTATAAATGTTGGGGAATGGAAAGGAACGCTGGCTAATGATTTGCTGCCGTCTACCAGCATATAAGACGGCAGCTTTATGTGGTTAAGTTTTCGAAACGAGAACAGCCGGTGTGAGTTGCCTAATTTTTTGAACGAACTCCTTTAACGCACCTGACAATGAAATAGCGCTGTGATCAGAGTCTGTTGCGGCTCCCGAAGGAGTTGGCTGTGTATACGGAGTTGTGTTGGCCTTTAGCATTTTGTGGGCATTTCCGCTAGAAAAAGAATATGAATTAGTTGTTCATTATATGGGACAGGCGTTAGACGACGCATATGAGTAAGGACTTCTGTAGCCAGCTGGTTGTCCACCTTGTAGTTAGCGACGAAGTTTGAACGATGAAGAGTTGGCAAATTTCAGTATCAGTCTTTGCGTGAGAGCTGCATACTGGTGAATTTGAAACTAAGTCTTCGAAATTTATTATAATATCCTCTTCATGCTGAACCACGATCAAATCGAACTGTCGAATTCTTCTCGATGGCATGTAGATGGAAAATGCGCGTCACTTGAGCAAACCACATGTGTTTGTCCCTTTGGAATTCTGTTGCAGGATTAAAAAGGTTTCTTTTTCCGACGATTAAGTTTCAAGTCTTTAATTCCATTAAAAATCTTGCTCTTGTATAGCATACTCATACCCAATCCGATTTCCTATGCGCCTTCTTCTACAGACACTTACCCCAACTACATTAATCTTTTGCTCTTTTATTGATTTAGTCTCGCAAGAAGGTCTACTCGGTGCCGCGTAAGGAACGCATCACTGAGAGCACCTACCAAATGTCACGCTGGACGCCGGTCATTAAGGACATAATGGAGGATTGCATTGAGGACAAACTGGATCAGCGTCATTTCCCCTTTCTTGAGGGTCGTGCCCAGAATACCAATTACCATGCACCGACCAGTGCACGCTATGGCCATTGGCACAAGGACAAGGCCCAGGCTCAGGTGAAGAATGTGCCCCGTTTGATTATATTCATTGTGGGCGGTGTGAGCATGTCGGAGATGCGTTGCGCCTATGAGGTAACCAATTCGGTACGCAATTGGGAGGTAATTGTGGGCTCTTCGCATGTACTCTCGCCCGAAATCTTTCTCAGCGATTTGGGCAGTCTGTCCAAGGAGGATTAAATGCTTCCCAACAAATCTAAAAACAACAACAACAACAACAGCATATACTATAAACATATACCCAACCACATGTTGCTGCACCTTCTATATACATAGATATAAAACGAGATCTAACCCACTTAATCAACCGGAAGACACCCACATTTATATATGGAATGGGAAGCTTGTTGTTTACTTATCTCTATGATTATTATTATGATTATTACTACAGCAACAAAAACACTTATATTTTGTCAGCTAAAAATATGTATGTATATTTATTAATTTATAATAGTTCGATATATACATATATATTGCATTGCATACATGCATATGTACCACAACACTTTAACTTCTCTCAAATATGTATTTGACTTATGTACGAAAAACCTGTTTGTTGTTTATGTATTCCGTATAGAGAAATGTAGTTATCAGTAATGAAGATGTTATTACCTACTCTAGGGAGATATATATCCCTCCACCATAATCCCCCAATCCTCCAACTTCAAAACTCCCACGAATAAATGTTACAGTTTAACGAACTACACACACACACACACACACACACACACGCAGATACAACGCAAGACAGTCGCCCGGGCTAAGGCTGGTGGCTGGAATTTCAACTCGGATAAGCAATATATAACTAAAATATACAAAACACAATTTTTCCAGTTTAAAACTAATACGAATAATATTCTTAGCTACTATACACCATGTTGCGTACTTATAAACCGATTTATATATATTCTATATTTCGATTGAACTACTACTACTACGTGTATTCAAAATCAAATGCAAACCAAAACACACTACCCGCAAAAGCTTTACAAAAAATATAGAAGAGAAGAAAGAAAGATGGAACCCATTAAAATTTAATAAGCAATGTTGCAATTGGCTCATTCAACTTAGATATATAAAAAGTATTAAGTTAGATGTTTTCTTAAACCGTTTTTTGTTACTAATTAATAAAAAGAGAAAAACCCCAAATGAATTTGGAACATTTACTTATGATTTTTTAACTGTAGCTCGAGTGGCAAATGCACCCGAACTACAGGACATTGTTTATTTTCTTTATATGTTAAGTCTTAATGCTTAGGCGATTATTTATAAACATTACTCATGATGTAGAATAATTAAGATATGTTATTTCAATCCGTTTGTCTGCGAGAAGTAAACCAAAAAGTTAAAGAAATGCTTTTAAATTTAAAGAGTTTACAGCTTAATGAACTAAAATTCATACCAGATAATAAGAACAGCTTCAATTTTCGTTTAAGATTTACAAGGGAGTATCAAACCAAGAACAAATGTAACAATTTGTATAACAATGTTTTAAGCTTTAGCTGCTAAAGATCAGCTCGCAAATGTACCCCTAAAAGCATTCTTACAGATGATGCATAGCCTTCTGTAACTATTATAAAAGATTCATACAAAAAATGAGAGAATATTCACTCAACTTACCAAAGCTTTGTAAAAAGAACTTAGCTTCCGAATGGAGTCTCGATTTTAAATATTTTAAAGAAGCCAAAAATGATTGCACTACCCAGATTTCAGCAAAGATTTTTGCCAAAAAATAATGGCACTTAACTTCCAGTTGCTTATGCTTCTAGATTCTTCATACAAGCAGAAAGTAATGAATCAACTACTGACAACTACTGGACAATTTAACATTGGAACGATATTTCTTTGTAACTTTGTAATATCTTATGGGGAAAGTTAATCATATTGCAAATGATCTATCTAGATTCTAGAATAACAACTGGAGAACTTTGGTGTATCTAGCACCATCCATTAAATAAGCCAAACTTGGCAATTACTAACACATCTGTTCTCATTAAGAAAACCAAATTCAAAACAATGACGAATAACGAATACAATTTTACAGTAGAATTTCTATCCAGAATAACAATTGGAGAACTTTTGTCTATCTAAGACCGCCGTTTAATGATACGATCTTTGCACCCACTAATACATCTGTTCTCAACGAGAAATCCAAATTCTAAACTCAAACGAATAAGGAATACTGCTTCGCAGCAGATTATCTCAAAGGGTAAGATAACGAAGTTGGAAAAAAACTAGTTTTCTAATTAAAAGTTCAGACAACGATATTTGTTTGGTTATCCAACCAACGGAGCAGCAGTCTTCAAAATCAATTGCTTTCAATAATTTTGTTGCTCTGTGTAGCAAACGCGCATCTAACGTAACGTCCTCTTATTCATTGTCTGTTTTGCTTAAGCGCTCTCCTTTTAACTCTCTTGCTCTGTTAAAGTCTTCTAATTCGCCTGCCCTTGGCCTGCAGCTCAAAGCGCAGCGGATAACATAAGTCAGTCTTGCTTTCAATCTCATCGGCATCAGTTATTGATCTGACCTGCCGCAAGTCTCGCTCTTGTTGTGCTTTGCATCAGATATCGTTTCTGATCCGCCGCAGCACTTATTTTATCGCTTGTCGTAACAACAGGGATCAACTCGGATTCGCCTGTGTGCTTTATAAACAAATTTTATTTCGCACTGAGCACTGCCAGTCAGCTTGCTTAGTATTCGACTACTACAACTACATCGGCCCTGTGCGGCAAATAAACAAATCGTACTTATGAGAAAAAACAACAAATCGATATTAAATTATTTGGACAAATTTAGTGTACAATTCGATAGGTATTAAAAAAGCTTAAATAACCCGACAATATTCTTATATGATTTTCATCGTTGAACTCGAATCTGACCTAAAAAAAAAGTACCAATCATGTCCCGAAATCTCAAAAAAATTCGATCACGTATAGAGAAAATTACCGAAAATTGAACTGTCAAATCGAAAAAAGCTTGAATCAATCCAAAATTTTCATCTAGCACAACTTTTTCATTGGATAACATTAAAATACATACAGCTGTGCTCCCATTTTCACCATACTTTTGCGATTTGAGCATGTGACAACTTGAATTTTCAACACATACTCGTTGCTTTATATGGAAAATGTCACTTATATCTGTAGCTACTAGATGAAGTCGACGAAATTTAAAAATAATTTCCGAACTGAAACCGGCAACACATTTATTTGTGATTTGAACTCGTACAATTTTGTTGGACCCCTCTAGTACGGCTGGGGTCAGTCACAGTATTTGCGTCAACCCAGCGTTGCTCTTTGTTCAGTGATGCGTCGTGACGACTACGATTGAGCTTATGTCGCTTTTCTGCATGGCATTTCGTCTATCGAGCGTCGCTCATGTCGCTTCTCTGCATGGCATTTCGTCTATCGAGCGTCGCTCATGTCGGTTTCTGCATGGCATTTCGTCGACCTAGCGTGCCTGGAGAGTCGTTAACGTATTGAGCGGACATCGCCTTGCAAAATACGTCAGTCGAACACATTGTAAGGGGTATAATAAGGGTAGGTCGACGACAGTCACAAAATCGTCGACGGAACGTTGATACAGCGTTGGTCGGCAGTACTAGAGGGACTTTATCTAGTTACCATAGAACTTTTTGTGTCACACAGTTGACAGTTCAAGCTTTAAGTTAAGCCTTGTTAGAGACTTCTAGCGCCTTGGCATTATTCTATACACGTAATCGCATAAGTACAGAAACAGCGTTTTATGAGACTGAGTCCATTTTTCTCAAAATCTCGACATGATTGACACTTTTGGAGGCCAGATTCGTAGTTCAGCTAAGAAAATCCTATAAGTATATCCTTGTCTGATATTTGAAACATTTTGGCTGTCGACCAGTGTAATTATATTGCAACTGATATATCCAGAAAAACAATTGAAGAACTTTGGTCTATCCAAGACCAGCCTTTTAAAGAGCCGATCTTCGCAAGTTCAAGGTTGAAAAAAATACAGCATAAACTGTACTTTTCAAGCGGGCTATGGGTGGATAAAACTATTGAGAACAGAATTGAAAACTACCAAAACGATTTACTTACCGCTTAGTGTTTTGGCAGTAAAAGTTTTGTTTCTAAATAGTTCGTCAGATGCTTGGGCACAGAAAACACTAGTTTCTGCCAACGAATCAACTTTGAAATCTTAATTCGTTCCTTAAGGTCTGTAGTAACCAGATGTGAATTAACAAGAAGTTAGGTAAAATTTTTAATCAAAAATAACAGCAGTAAAGCAGAAATATAACTTTGCTTTGTTTACTTCTCGTTAATTCACATCTGCATACAAGCCTTTAGGAAATATTATTTCTCAGATCTTTAACTATTTAGGTAATACATTCATTAAGAAACCTGCTGATTTCCCCTTGTAGGAGAAGAAAGTTAGATTTCCATTACCAAAATAGACGACTTAACTGGTACTGAACTGTTCTACCTAAGCCTCTATATATATTTTGGTCAATCTACTTAAGTCCCTTGCTTAATGTGAGTAATGGTTATACCCTAGAGTCGAGCACTGGCCGACTTTGTTTTTCTTATATCCAAATATCCAAAAAACATTTCACTTAACAAAAATTTCTTAATACCAATACTTACACGCATATATTTCAAAAAATATTTATATATATATATTTATAAAACATAGCCAAGTAAGTTAACTAAATTAATCAATATAATTACATATATATTCCTTACTCACCATTGAAACATAATTATTAATACTAAGATGAAGACCAGGGCCGCCTACAAACCGCTTACACCCAAGTACTGCCCTCCATTTGACCACCTGCGGTAGCCCTAAGCGTGCTCAGGTGATGCCTCAACAACTCAACATCAAGTCACCCACTCTACTAACCAACCAGGAGGGTTAAATTGGAAAATCTGCTTCAACAACAACAACAACTAAGGATCACACGGGCAGTTTTCAGTTTAGCCGAATGCTCTTTGTGTTCCCGTCCAGACTGGTCAAGTGGTGGGGCAGTATTTTTAAGCGGGTGTACCGGGCGTTCCTTTTTGATTCAGATTTAAACAAATGTGAACAAAATACTCTAAGACACGTTTAAATGGTTATTGCTTGTGAAACCAAAGGGAAAAAAGTTTATCTAGAAATTACTGTAGCTCGTAAGTTATAACAAAATATGATTATTCTACCCACAACATATGCTTATACATACTTACAAACTTATATATATATATATATATACATACATATATTTATTCAAACTTACTTTAAAAAGAACATTCAAAATCAAACCTCAACTTCTCTTATTAAAAAACGATTCTAAAATGTAGACAATTTTTGGAAATTTACACATATTTAAACATAAATTTAAACAAATCAACAAATTGCTGTCAATTTCTTAAAAACCAATACTTAAACACAATTAATGCCCAATTGTAGCTAAAAACACTTGGAATTCCAATCCACCAGCCTTACCCCTGCGCAACTACGGGGCGACTGTTCAAAAACAAATTAATAACTCATAGGACGAATATCAGATTTACAAATTTCATAGTCACACCAAAATCTTAGCATATTTGCATACCACTTAAACATTGTATTTAACTCGAGTTGGAAAATTAATCAATTACCTTTAAGCTGTACAGCAGCAGCAGTTGCGGTGGGTGGCCACATGGTCCCCAACCGGAGAAATCCCACAATTGTTGCGATGCAAAGCGATGAGAAATGTGCGTGTCAAGATAACAGTGGAATTATTTATTTAAAGAAAAACCGATTAAAATGAATTACACAACAGAATAAACAAACTTTGCATTGCAAAGTTAAACAAAAAAAAAAAAAACAAAGTTCGATGCGTTTTTATTTGGGGAAAATTGGTTTGTTGTGAAAAAGGATGTTTTATAAGTATGATTGGATTTGTATTTGGTTAAACATCTTCAGGCCTGTTCCCGTTTCCGAGTGGAATTAAAAAGTAAAACGATCGCAATTCCGAATCGTTTTCATTTCGGTGTTCCCGTTTTCGATTGAAATTGAAATCGATTGTCCTTTCATGAATATGCTCGTTTTTCGAATTCAGTTATAAGACAGCCTTAACAATTTCGATTGCCAAGAAAATTGTAATTTACTTTTTATTCCTCTGACTCTTAGGCAAAACTTTTGAAACCGAGTAACTTGATCGTTTTTCGGAAACGGGAACAGCTACCAATTCCGATTACGCATGTTCTGAACGAAATCGGAACCGGGAACAGGCCTGCTTATGTTTTCTTTTAAAGCTAGGTACGGAGATACCTGGGAAATGGTCTCGAAGTCGAAAATCCCATACAAAAAAATTTATTTCGTACGATTTTCGCAGGTTATTTCGAAAGTGTGTATGGAGCTCACGTGCGAAATATCATATCAAAGCACAGCGCTGCCACCCGATGCACAGCGTATCACGCAATTGTCTATCGATGATTGGTTATTTCGAAGGTTCGAAATATATCAAAACCATATATTTCGTAATCAACTGTCACTGTGTGACGCCCGACAAGAAAAACAAGTGCCTTGCAAAGAGTGCAAAAACAACTAAAAAACATAACAAAAGGGTGAGAAACTTCTCAATAGAGAAAAAGGTGGCCCTTATCAAATTAATTAAAGAGAATCCTGTGCTGTGGGAGCTGGCCCGTAAACAGCATTTCGATAGCGGCTTGACAAGCAGCATCTGGAAGGGTATAGGTTCTGCCCTCCGAAAGGAAGGTAAATATAATAATTATTGAGTTTAATTATATTATTCATAATTGTTTTTTCTAGGAGGCCAATGCAAAGCGGCTTGGGCTTCGCTATATGACAGCTTATGTTATCGCCGCGCCAAGCATGCTAAAAGCGGCAACTCAAGGAGGCTGCGATGAGAAGTGGGAGTTAGCTCCATACATGTCGACGAATGCGTCTTCCTATTTGCAGAACGTATAGCTCCTCGTATGAGATGGCTGACGATGAGGAACCTGGGCCCATCACCACGAATTCAATTGTGGACGATGGCGATTGTGTGATTGGGATGGATGAATCTAACCATTCCCCAATGGTCATACTTGGGAATTTTTTTGTCGCCACTAGTCCTAAACGAAAGCTCGACATCTAATCCTTCATATTCATTTGTAAGCATTGTTTTAATTACTCCATTGAGATCATACATTTATTATCATTGACTTACTTTTCTTCCAGAAGAAAAAGCGACCTCGCCAAGAAAAGATGCAGACAGAACCTGTTAAAGAGCTGCAAGAGACGTCTTATGCCATCATGGACTTCTTGTAAAAGCAACATGATGTCATCACATAATGTTCTGGAAATTTCCAGAACAAAATAAATCTACTACTACTACTACCAGCAAAACACATTTTGAAACTTTGTTCTATGTTTTCTACCACTTACATGTGCGAATCCCCAATTTTCATCAATGAAGCTAATTAAAAATGCTAACAGAAATAGATTGACTGATCAGCACCTTGAAGACTTATTGAGAATAAAATCCTACCAAAAAGAAATTAACATAGCTGAAGTCTTTAAACAAATCCACGATTAAATTAAATTAAGGCCCTATTCTCCTTCAGCTTGCTGTTTTTGGACCTTTTTTGAAAAAATTCTCATTTGAAAACGCAAAAAGATATTTGAATTTTGTTTTTTTTTATTGAATTAGTAATGAATGAAAGAAAATAAAAAAAAATTTTTCGCCGCGATATAGGGGCTGTCCATAGATGATGGCACCGTCAAAGTTGGCCCTCAAAAAAAAAGCATGGTGCTGGCGGCCACGATTCCGCCAGTTCTACTGAACCGATTTGGATGAAACAAAGTTTAATCGACGTAGAATTGTCACCATTCTGGCCCGTAGTAAAATAAAAATTTTGCGATTTTTTTGACAAAATGGCGGCCACTTGAAATTGACAAATCGAATCTGGACCCATTTTTTTTGTAGTTTAGTGTAAAAAAAAAATAGTAAAAAAAATCGCAAAATTTTTATTTTACTACGGGCCAGAATGGTGACAATTCTACGTCGATTAAACTTTGTTTCATCCAAATCGGTTCAGTAGAACTGGCGGAATCGTGGCCGCCAGCTCGAAAAACGTGGTTTCGAGATAAACGCGTTTAAAGTTTGCAGTTGCTAGGCAAATCGAGTCACTTTGGGTCATTAAAAAGGCCATATCTTCTAAAGTATTTCGAATTTCAAAAAACCCTTTTAGGGTTATATTCTTAAATGTCCAAGCTATAAAAAAATGCAAAAAAAAAAGTCGAAAAAAATTTTTTGCTGAAAGAGAATAGGGCCTTAAATAATTTCAGCCATATTTTCGCCATGCAATAAAATAGTTTCCTTTCTTTTGGCGCACACAATACACTCTCACTTTTTGGCCTCGCTCTTCTTGAACATCCCTGATGTAGACCAGCGATGTTCCTCCATAGCCCCCAGGGGCCGAGCGCAATCGGCTATTTACACGCACACGAGCCGAGCACATGCCGAAGTCGTGCATATGAACGTAAGCAGCGCTCTCTTTGCTTGCATTCGATGCCCAGACGTCGAGCAGGGCAGTTCAAGGCTTGGCTGTGTCGCTTTGATATCGCACACCAATACGCTCTTACTTGTTGGCCTCGCTGTTCTTGAACATCCCTGATTTAGACTCCCAATCGCATTGGAGTATAGTTATGAGGATGAAAAGATGTCTGCTATGCTCTTTGTTGTTTATTGATGCAGTTCTCATAGTTGTGTTAAGTCCAAAACGGAGGCCACACACTTACAAAGGTGAATGGCTGTCTTAGGCTGTCTTTTTGGTGTTTTTGCGCGCAAGCTGCCTTTGAAATTCCCAAACAGTTTTGCCGTCGCTGGCATGGAGAGGAGAGACTGCTCTTTTGACAGACATTTCAGGCTCAAGATCGCTGACCGATCGTCGTCCGATCAACCTGATGTCTCCTTTGTTGTGTTGTGTGCCTCTGTTTTAAGTTATGCCAAAATAGCATAGCAAGACCTCGAGCCAGTAAAAACTGCAAGTTCTCAGCTACTTTATGCACTCGATCCATTGTTCTTCCTCTGACGAAAGTTGGTCCACTAACATGTTTTGTCCCATTCATTAATTTAATCCATATAAATTGATGTTTTCTTTATTTTCGGTTTTGGCTTACACATATTTACATACATATAGATAGTTTGTAAAAGTAAATGTATAAATTGTTTGTATATATATAAATTGGTATATAAATTATATAAAATAAGTAAATATAGTAATAAGTTTTTGAGTTATGCCAAAAAGATTGCTTTATATCGCATATATCGTATATATGTGGATAGTTGATACAAAAAAGAGGTTTCTCTAAGCGTGTTTCTGCTCATCATGTAACAATTGTGAGTGTGCTTGTGTGTGTGTGTGTGTGTTTTAAATATTTACATAGAACAGCAAAAGATTTCAGTTTGTCTTAATTGGTTGTTGTTTTTTTTTTTTGAAGTTGAACTTTAACAATGCAACGCGTGGCTCCTCCTCCAATACGGATGGATGTCTTCTCTAAATATAAATAACTTGATTACTTTACACGTTTTCTTTTTTGGAACTACTACGCCTAAGCCTAGGATATTTTATATTTCTAGCATTTCTAGGGACCAGTCGAGCGTGTTTTATATGACAAAATCAAAAAAAAAAAACTATTTAAAAGAAGGAAAAACACAACATTCATAATACATATCGAGTTACAGTTAATCAATTTCTTCTGTTTTCTGTGTCGCCCTCGCAGTGGGTCGGCGCTGGTGGTGTTCAACAGTGGCCAGGTGGGTCGTCTTCTCCTGCTGCTGCTGCTACTGCTGTTCAATAGGGACGTCCATTTGTTGTATTACCATAGTACGAAGGACGATCGGGCAGTTTTGGTGGCGCATTCATACCCGGCCGACTGTAAATGGGAGAAGAAGAAGTGACAGAAAATGAGATTAATATGGATCTATAGGCGACTAACTAAAAGTGGTGCCAAGCAAAACAGTTTAATGTGTGTGAGACAAAAGATTAGGAAATCAGTTTTAACTCACCAGGCAAGACGGCAAACGCGTTTAAAGATTAGTATTATTTTTGATTACAGGGGGGACAGAGGCAAAAAGGCAACAAACCAACACCAAACAACGATGGATTTACTTTGATGTGGCAACCGAACACAGCGGGGCAGTATGTGTATATGATGGCAGGCCAAGAGCGGAAGCGGAACCACAAATCGGAGGCAGTTGAAGTATGTTGTTATTTGGGAGCTTTGCCAGAACTGTTCCATATGGATGAGGTGATTATGGAAGAAGTGATAGATGTGGATGTGGGTGCACGGTGAGTAAATGTAATAGGCAGGCAGGCAGCATCCTCTTAGCTTGGGACTAGCACTTATGAAATTAAAGCATGCTTTTTGCGTTGTCAAATCGAGGCATCAAATAACAAAGTGTCAATGGTCAGATTAAAGACTTGGGAATTCTAATTTGAATCGCATTCTCGTTAAAAACGAAGAGATACTCCAGTGACAAATGTTTTGACGATGAATACCCAATTTAATACGAAAACTTTTCTTAATTTTAAAAGATTTAAACTAGATCCAATTGCGTTTTCTAAAGTCTAATTAAGCAAATTTTTCGATTGGTTATCTAGTTTGATTTAAATGCATGCTGCTTTTGTCTCTATGGTAGACTCTAGAGAGTGATATATAACCAGAGGTCGACATTTAAGTACTGTGTGGTATATTATTGGTCATTTTTTAAGTTACGGTCACACTTCCCCGGCTTACAAACAATTTAATGAGGATTTCAAGTCGCAAACAATAAAAAAATTAGTTTATGAAATGGATATCAGTAAGGTCCAATGGCGAAGCCAGGAGGCAGTTGTCCCCCTATATTACAGATTTTGCATCTGAAAACTCAAGTTTTCATTTATGCCGCACAAATTGCCTTGGATGAGGAAGGCAGAGCATACAAGAAGCAGACGCTAGCGTCTCAGTTGGCATATTTGAAAGATTTGCCAACGATATGAGTATATCGACATACCTAAGAGAGATTGTAAGATCTAATGTGATTTCACCAATAGTTCGAGTCACAGAAGTGTTAATTCAAAACTTCAAAATGAACGCCAACAGTTTTAATTGGCTCCAAAACAAAGCACCCGGTGCAGATCAATAATAAATGTTACTCATTTTCATTATTTATTTGTTTTTATTTCATAAACGTTAGTACATATATATTAATGTGGTTTCTCTTCATCGACATTGGCCGTTGGAAGCAACAAATTTGTTGCTGCTCTTTCTGGATTTCTAGACTGGCTATGGCAACTGAATCTAAATACTCAAAATATTGATGAGGCCCCAAATAATTAGCTGTTTTCTTCCTCATGAAAGCGCTTCAATCGAATTTTAATTTTTTTTTTTTACATATTTTTGCTCTACCGACCGTCAAAATATAAGGTTGTCAAAAAAGTCTTGCGGTATTTCCGCAAGCTTGTCTTTGCAAGCGCGTAGTTCTAGTTTTATTCGTCGCATCGGTTCACGCTAGAGCTTTTTGGAAAGCTCTTTT
Source organism: Lordiphosa collinella (assembly GCA_018904265.1). Taxonomy (NCBI): domain Eukaryota; kingdom Metazoa; phylum Arthropoda; class Insecta; order Diptera; family Drosophilidae; genus Lordiphosa; species Lordiphosa collinella. Next base: position 60,403 of record JAEIFV010000714.1, on the reverse strand, counting down.
CACGCGCTAACACGTGTTTGATTTATTGTTGTTTGTTTTTAGTCGTTCGTGAGTTATAGCGTCGCAAACATGGAACAAAATAAAGAGAAAATACGGCATATTTTACAGTACTACTACGATAAAGGCAAAAATGCATCTCATGCTGCCAATAAAATTTGTGCAGTTTATGGACCCGATACAGTTTCCATTTCCACCGCACAACGATGGGTTCAACGTTTTCGTTATGGTGCAGAGGTGGTCGAAGATGCGCCACGGTCCGGAAGGCCTGTCGTCGAAAATTGCGAAAAATCGCTGAATTGATCGAAAGAGACCGGCATAGTAGCAGCCGTAGCATCGGCCAAGAGCTGGGCATGAGTCATCAAACCGTTATAAACCATTTGAAGAAGCTTGGATTCAAAAAGAAGCTCGATGTATGGGTGCCACACGACTTGACGCAAAAAAACATTTTTGCCCGTATGGATGCATGCGAATCGCTTCTGAATCGCAACAAAATCGACCCGTTTTTGAAGCGGATGGTGACTGGCGATGAAAAGTGGGTCACTTACGACAACGTGAAGCGCAAACGGTCGTGGTCGAAAAGCGGTGAAGCTGCCCAGACGGTGGCCAAGCCTGGATTGACGGCCAGGAAGGTTCTTCTGTGTGTTTGGTGGGATTGGCAGGGAATCATCCACTATGAGCTGCTCCCCTATGGCCAAACGCTCAATTCGGACCTGTACTGCCAACAACTGGACCGCTTGAATGCAGCACTCATGCAGAAGAGGCCATCTTTGGTCAACAGAGGCCGAATTGTCTTCCATCAGGACAACGCCAGGCCACACACACCTTTGGTGACGCGCCAGAAGCTCCGGGAGCTCGGATGGGAGGTTCTTTTGCATCCACCGTATAGTCCGGATCTCGCACCAAGTGACTACCACCTATTTCTGTCCATGGCGAACGAGCTTGGTAGTCGGAAGTTGGCCAAAAATTCGTGTGGTAATTCTCTCTTTTTTTTCCAAAGGAAGCGAGCTTCTATAAGAGGGGCATTATGAAGGTTGGCATCTCGTTGGGAACTCGTCATCGAACAAAACGGCGCATATTTGACTTAAATCGCATTATTATAACCAATTTTATGAACAATTGAAAATTCAATAAAAATACCGCAAGACTTTTTGACAACCTTTTAAATAAATTTATTTAGTTTGGGCGCACAAACAAAACTCGAACAGCAGTTCAATAAAATCCACATGCGCAGAGTAGTTGGTAACGCGAGGACGCAAGTGTGGATTTTACACCCCTGTTTGCTTGTCAGCATACTAGTCGCAAAACGATTTACGTCAAAAATTTTGCGAGCGGTTTTACAGTGTCATTTTTATATGAAGATTTTTGTTTGCGAGCGCTTTTTTGCGTTCTCCGTACTAGGCTTTACTCTTTACATCTCGCAGCAGAACTTAGATTTTAGCAATAATGTCTTATGACGACTCGCGTCCGAAGCTTTGAGTCAACGGGAGTGTATGTACGGAAAACACTCGAGATTGCAAATGCAATGAATCGCCTATACTCGACCCTCATTGCGATTTTTGTTTTGTGTATGCCGTTTGAGCAAGCTCAACAAGCCTTGAGCGCTTAGTTTACTTGTATCGCATTTGAAACACGGGTGAGCGAGTGTATTCGTGATGGCTCGTTGCAGTTCCCTGACCCCTGTATATTACCTCAGTAAAAGAATTATATGTGACAAAATATTTTTGCTCATCTTTGCGTTTTAGGTAACGGTACTTTGTTTCTGAGAATGCAGTTTGTTTTGGTGATCTCTTGTTATGTATTTTAGCTCAAAAAGTAAGCGTGCCTATTGGTTTTGGTTATAAAGAATTATATGTGACATTTGCATTTCGCTCCCTGATTTTGCTCAATAATCGGTTTAAAAAGGTATAACTGCAAGAATTTTGTTTTAAATTGAAACGTGAGTATTCGTACATATATGCAATAAAGTGCGTTAGCTAACATTTTTGTGTATTAGGGAGTACAAAATGCCTCGTGGAAATAGCCTTTCGGAGCATGAGCAAGGATTGATCATTGGAATGCATGAAGGCGGTTCTAAAAACATAGAAATCGCAAGGAAACTCAATCGTCATAAGAATAAAATATGCAATTTCCTAAAAAATCCAAGTGGATATGGCACAACACCACGCAGTGGACGGAAAACCGTTTATTGACACCCAGTGCAAACGTCAAATCCAACTCCTTGCAGCCGTGGATTCAATGAGCAGTGGACAAATTAAGGCTCAATTGGGACTAAATTTAACAAGAAGTAGGATTATTCAAATAATCCAAGAAAATCCGAGTCTCAAACATACCACTATGGTACCTAAACCTAGGCTTTCACCTCGACACATTAAGGCACGCATGGAGTTTGCACACAGGTACCAATTCTGGGACGAAGAATGGCGTAGTGTTATTTTCAGTGACGAGAAGAAGTTTAATTTGGACGGACCTGACAGCTGTAAGAAGTATTGGCGAGATATGCGACAGGATCGTCGCACCTGCTATAAGCGTGGTCATGGTGGTGGAACGGTGATGGTGTGGGCAGCGTTTTGCTATAAAGGAAAGAGTCCAATGTGCTTTATATCAACCAGAATGAATGCCGAAATGTATGTGGAATTATTGGATGACGAGTTGGTGGAGTTCGGTAGTCAGCTATACGGCGATGAGTGGACCTTTCAACAGGATAAAGCGCCAATACACAGTGCAAAGCTGACTACCGAGTTTTTCAGTGAGAGAAATATTCCAGTTTTAAAGTGGCCAGCAATGAATCCGGACCTCAATCCCATTGAGGATCTCGGGGTATTCTATCCTCTGCTGTGTTCAAAAATTGTCGCCAGTTTGAGACACCAAACCACTCAAAATGGCAATTGAGCAAGAAGGTCCAAAATTGACCTATCTCACTACAATCTTGGTTAATTCACGTTTCGGCTAAGCTATTATTATGAAAGGAAGAATGAAATTACTTTACTAAATAAAATCGAATTTTGTTAATTTAGTGATGAAAGAGTAATTAATCTTTCTGCATAAAAATTTTCCACTGTTTTAATTTTACAAAAAATAGTATAATCTTTTACGTGATTCCCTGTTAGAAGTTGTTTTACGGGCACTAAATAAAACAGTATATAGACTTCAAGTCGCAGTGTCTTTTTTTTCTTCTCTTTGTTATCTGATGCCTCAACTGAAAACTCAAAAAAGGGCTAAAAACTCTTGGAAAGTGGATAATGTGAGTGCCCCTGAGCATAATTGCTTGACATACCGAACGAACATGAGCGAAATCTAGTGAATATTGTGCGTAATGTGCGTGTAAAACTTTAAATAACTAATAGAAAAACACCATTGTTCATTTCTTTTGTTTTGTTTTTGTTATTTTTTTAATATATATATATATACTTTTTGTTTTTATTTATAACACTGTAGTGTCTCCATTTTCTTGCTCATACTACTACATCATAGTTGTTAGCAGCAGCTCTTTCACATACATCATACATACAGCGCGACCTTTTCTTCGTTCTTTTCTGTATTGTTTCTGGGTTTTTTTTTCGGTTCTTTTTGGTTTTTGTTAATAAACATATACATATATAGAGATTGGTGCTGCACACTTTGTGGGTTCAAGAGAAGTAGGGTAATTTATATATGTATATGCACAAGGCGTTATGTAAGCAATTTGGGGAGGGGTGTTGTGGTGTATGTGGGGTGATTGTGTGAGAGTTATACTAAAACCTGTTACATTTATATGCATATATTCAGATATATATATATATCCTGGGGAGTTTCCATTATCATAACACGACAAAGACGACACAAATGTGCGAGGAAAAAAAATGTATGTACTTGTTGTTTGTTTTTGTTTGGATAGTATAAAGATTTAATAATTCTGTAATTTTTAGCATAACGCATATAATATATATGTTGTGTATATATATATATATATATAGTATGTGTGTGTGTATGTATGTCTGCACGTGGGTTTCTTTGTATACTCTTCTTGTTTGCTTTTATATATATGAAATGTATGTAGAATATTTGCATAGTTCTTTATTTTTTCAATTTCAAATTTTGTGGATTTCTCCTTGACTTCGTTTCTGCTATTGCTATTTGTTACTTTGCTTGTGTTTTGCTTATAAACGACGACTAAAGCACAGTCTCTCTCTATATAAACGACTCCTCTACACCCTTTCCTTCAACATCTTTTAGCTGCTGGTATGCAAATTTATCTCTTTTACACAAACAAGCTGGCGGCTGCTTAAATTCATTAAATTGTAAATGGTTTATATATGTATGTAACGCAACTTTGAAACGAAAGTGTTTATGTTTGGGGGGGGGGATGCGAATGGGAAGGAGGAGTAGGGTTGGGTAGGCGGCATCGGTGGCGGAAACAAACTCAATTACACGTTTCACTACATTTGAGATTTTGTTCATTTCTTCACGTGGTTGTGTGTGTGTTTTTTTTTTTATTTTTATTTCCCTTTTTGTGCTCATTGCAAAATACACAAAACATACGAGAAAAGAGGTTGACGATGATGTCAAGTCTAGTTTCCAAAATTAGAAGCAGTCAACAAACTCTGAATTGCGCCGAGCTTATATGGGGGAAAGACTCTCAGAGAGTAAATAAGTGAGTAAGGTTCATGCACTCACAGAACAATTGAAAAACGGAAGATACCACGATTCAAAAACCGGGACGATGACTACTTAGATGTTTTATGATCACTGAAAATGCAGTTTGAAAACATCTGTTCTTTGTTACCAATTAACTAAGTGACTATCACAAAAGCATACAAATTAAACATATACAATAAATAATTATTTAGCTGCTAGAAACATAACATATAATGTTGGCATTGGTTTAAAGCTCATCCATGTCAACTTCTTCTCTGTTAGTGCTTGAACTATTGCAGGGTTCAAGCCTGTTGGTGTGCTCTGGGCAGCAGTCCAACAGATGGCTTGCGGCCCAGACCAGAGCCCCAACAGAAGGCTTAACTACGGTCACTTCAGACCAACTGCAATTACATTGAAAGTCTTAACATTCTGCAATTTATTGTGTAATTGCTTTAATTTGTAATAAGTTTATAAAAGCAAGTTCTAACCATCTGTCGTTTCGCGCACCTTTATGTAGTGTTGGAAACTTTGTCAAAATTAGTCCAGTATCGAATAGAAACTATCGAACAATCGAATGGCTAACGAGTAATGTGACTATATTTTTACAAAATTTACCTTTTTGCCATCTCAGGTGGCCATATATTTTTGCATGGGAGAAAATGTACATTTGGCCCAAAATGCGAAAATGCTAAATGCAGTTTTATTAAGGACTGGGCATTAGACTCTATTTCCTGAGACTGTGGTGATATAAGCCAGGCCTGGCCAAATAGAGAGGACAGAGAAATACAGTGGTGCTCATAGACTAAAGCCACTGCCACTACCATAAACTGTTTTCTTAATAACTTTTTTGAACATATTTATTTCGGCCTGAAATTTTTACATTTTGCAACACAGTTAATTAAGCAGCTGATCACAGTAAAAAATGACAAGTAGGAATTCGGGGGTTCCCAAAAAATTGACTAAATGTCAAAAAGGAGTATTGCGCTCTGCTTATATACTTAAGCCACCTTGAGCTAAAATCGTCAAACTTGTGTTTTTTCCGGGAAAGTTGTGCTAGTTATTTTCTAAACTAAAATCTTGAATACTAAATACGTTTCCCAAAACAATTTGACAGCTATGGCTAAAAATAAAAATACAAATCCGGCCGAAAGAAAGCTAATATGGGAATATTACGAAAAAAAACCCAAGTATTCTACAAATTTGTAAAACTTTTCATTTTTCGCGTGGCAGAGTCAGAAATGCCATTGCATTTTATAAGAAACTTGGAACCTGGGAAAATATTCCACGTGATAAGCCCAGAAAAACCACTTTAAACGACGATAGACGGATTGCCAAAATCAGATTATGGCGTGAATGTGTCAGCTCAGACCATAGGAAGAAAGCTAAATGAATTCGGGTTATATGGACGCATTGCCCAAAAAAAACCATTGCTGAACATTAAAAATGTTAAAAAGCGCCTTCAATTCGCCACAGAGCATATTCAAAAAGGTCCCAATTTTTGGAACATGATTGTTTGGAGCGATGAATCCAAGTTTAATGTCTTTGGGAGTGATGGTAAACCATATGTACGACGTCCTCCCAACAAACAATTGGACCACAAATACACGAAAAAGACCGTTAAACATGGTGGCGCTTCGATTATGGTCTGGGGCTGTTTCACCGCATCGGGCGTAGGTGCCCTAGTGAAGATAGACGGCATTATGAACGTCGAAATGTACAGGGACATCCTTATTAACAATTTATCTGGAGAATATGCCGATAATTTGCCACTTGCCTGGATATTTCAACAGGACAACGACCTGAAACACACCAGCAAGATAGTCAAGTCGTGGCTTAACCAAGAGGCAATCAATGTTTTGCAATGGCCACCGCAGAGCCCCGACTTGAACCCTATAGAGAACTTGTGGGGAATTCTTAAACAAGTCGTTGGCCAAAAAAACCAGCAAATAAAAACGATTTGTGGCGAATTTTGCAAGAAGAGTGGAAGAAAATCACCCCTCAACAGTGCGCACGTCTTGTGGATTCAATGCCAAAGCGCCTTCTGTGTCATTGCCCTGCTTTAAGTAGGAGCAGATTTAGGTTACTTGGTCAACTCCTCCTACTCCCAGCTAGAGATCCCAGCTCTACTTAAGTTTATTCTGTCCACACAATGGCTCAGTATCGAAGATCACCCTAGGGTCAAATAGGGTTGAACAAGAAATATATGGTATCGCAACGGGCCCATGTGGCCTTAGTTGGAGGATGACTTGTCACTCTCAGCTATCGCAAAGTAACCTAACCTAGTCCTCGATACTAAGAACTCGATATTCAGTATTCGATACCCAGTACTTAATATTGAGCAGGGAGAGCCGCTTAACAACGACACCACAAAATATGCCATGACATCAAATATGCTAAGCCAAGGCTGGAAATCAAATTCTTCTACTACTTAAATCTGTCGTACCGAAATTAAACACGTTTCACATTTAAAAACAAAACCGAAAGTCTGAAGAACCGAACCGAATCGGGTTTTTGGATCGGTTGGCACTATTGGTAAGTGCAATAGTGTCTGGTACCAGATTAGTTTCCTTATCTCTATATACCCTGCATGCGTCTGCCCTCGGACAATGGTGAGAAGGTGAGCGTTGTAAACACCGGAACCGATTTGGACTCGGAAAAAGCTGTACTGAACCGATTCTTAAATCTTCGTAAGATATTTCAATCGAAATCAGCTCAAGTTTTGAGTTAAAGCTCTTGCATTTTGGAAACATATTTGACTTATTTCAACATCAACCTCCTCCTACATACTTTTCTATATGTATTGTATGTATGTATGCGCATGTATGTACATTGGTAGGGGTAAATCACTGTAGTTGATAAGTTGTAGGTTAGTTGTTGTTTCGTTTAAGTAAGTTAGAATAGTAATACACATGGTAATTATAATTTCATTAACTTTGCACTAAATCTAATAACTCTATATAATTCTTCTCTTGCCATTTGATAATTATGTTAATATTTTGTTGTGTTTTTCATTTCTTTTCTTTTTTTTTTTTTGTTGCTGCAGCATAAACAATTAATGCTTTTCGTTATAATATAATAAAAACTACACAAAAATACATTCGCAACAATTACACACAATTTGTTTGTTTTTTGAAGAAAAATTGGGTTGATATCTCCCTAAACATGTTCTTCGATTTCATTCATAAAATGTAATTAACAACGTTTTTGTTTTTTAGTTTTATAAATATGTGTATGTATGCCTTCTTATGTGTCATATATATATATATATATATATATATATATATATATGAGTCAAGCAATGCCTAAGCAGATTTAGCAGACAGAGAAAATTGATGATGGGGTGTGCGCGCATGTGTAAGCCATAACAAAAAAAACCAGAACAAACAAAAACACAAACGAAAAACGGAAAATTTGTTGATATATTTTCATTTTTTTTTCCTGCACACACACACACACACACGCTCACACCCACGCACACAACAAACAAAGAAACAAATTCTGATGAATGATGGGTGTGTGGTTCGGGCTGGCGGTGTTGGTGGTGGTGGTGGTGTTAGGAGAGAGCACTCTTCTCCGCTTTACTTGAATCTGGTGGCAAAGACATTGGAGAGCTCATTGATGGTTGCCTGGCCCACAGCCTGATTCACTTGTCCACGCATGCTTTCCGGTATATAACGATTGGCCCCCGCCTGCTGTGTTATGGCACCGCCGACCGCTCCAGTGACACGTCTTGAAAATTGGCAAAAAGGATTTTTGGTTTTTTTTTTTTTTGATTTTTGATTTTTTTTTCGTACAAAACTAGACAATCAAACATTTATCATCGTTACGCTTGAAACCCCTTTTTATTTTGTGTTTAGTTTCACTGTTGGTTGTTATTTCTCGGTTAAGTCAGCGATGTCAGAGAGAACAAACAAAAATTATGAACTAATACCATTAAAAGAGCACAAAACAACACAAAAACAATGGCAAAAAGCAAACAACAAACATATAAACAAAAGTATGAAGTGGGTGGAGGGAGATAGTAGGGTATAGTTTTGAAGAGATTGTTAACACACACACACACACATGCACACTCACACACACACACGCAATTAATCAACAATTTATATGGAAATCCAATTTAAATCAGCTCATGTCCAAACTTCTATCACACATTTCATGCCCAACGTTCAGTTATGAATTGGAATGCACTAGCACATGCGCAAAAAGGCTTTGCTTTATTTGGACATTTCTGATCTAAGCAAATTGTTTAATGTTGTAGAAAATGAGTAGTAAGTGCCGTCACTTGATTATAAAAATATATCATGAGGGTAGGATAAACACTAGCCCTGATATTCGTCGCTAATATATCAGAAAAACGTTGCAGTCCTCAATATCGAACTAGTTTTCAGTGAAGAAGTGCGTGGCGGGCGGGGGCGTGCTAACCATTTGTTTGATACTAGTGAAATGATTCAGCTCGAAATCGCCAGGAACCAGTCGTGGTGGCAGCGGGTGGGAAGCTCGAAATCGGTGTTTACTGTGAAAACTGGCCACAGCCAACATATATTTAATATATCAGAATTCTGTTTTAGGGTGAAATTGAAAAACAGCCCTTCTTTGGGTTGCCATCGATCTTTTGATCGGAAAAATATTCCCTAAAACAAGATTACAGCGCCCAAAAACCTATAAAACGAAACCACATTTGATTTTTTGTTTAATTTTACCTTCCTACCCTCCGCCATAGGTCAGTCCCCTTTCCACCGATTGGGAAAATATTGTCAGAAATGAAATCAGAGCACCCAAGAACCTATAAAATGATACCCCATTTGATTTTTGATTAATTTTACCCCGCTCCCTCCTCTATCGGCGGTGTCCCAGAAATCTCATCCAACCAAATTCCAACCCAAAACTAATTCTCGGTGTCCTAGAAATCTCTTTCGGTTGGTTTCAAGCCTCTCGTATTTTCTTGGGAGATTTTGGCAAACCAACCAATAGCGACTTCACGAACCCACGCAATATATCACTATTTTTGTAGTAGGGCCATAATCTTATCACACACCTTTCGAACTAGACTTTCGAAGAAAACGAAATCTCTCGAAGTTCTCGAGCGGTTTGCAAACCAACAGAAGCCAAAATCTCTAGATATTTCCAGGACACCCTCGTATAAGTCAGCCCCCTCTTCCCACCGATCGGAAAAATATGACCTGATATGAAATCAGAGCTTCCAAAAAACTTGTAAAACGATACCCCATTTGATTTTTTGTTCAATTTTACCAAAATTTACGCACATTGTGCTTGAGTGATTGGTTGTGAACCGATGGCAAACGATTCATACATGTGAAGAATCTAGTATCACTAAAACTAGGTCGTTACTCCGTCAAAAAAGAGAGAACATTTCCATACTAGTAGCAAAGAAGATTTAATATAGATGCACAATCTGCTGCGTCGACAACTTTTCACTCCAAACATTAATCAGCTGTTCGCTGACATTTTCGCTCTCCGAGTTATTTTTGACAATGTCCGTCTCCTTCTAACCACCGTGTTTTCCTATGTCACAATGCCCTTAACATCACTCAAAAAAAGAGCAGCGGCGTCCTAGATTGTGCTTCTATATTAAATCTTATTTGCTAGTAGGGGCCCTGACTGGACACCGCCCAATTGGAAGACACGTCGCAAGGCTTGGCATCAGACACAATGACTGATGTAGAAGCTGCAATTCAGCTGATGAAAAGGCGAGTGTGCAACAACTTTTCTGTCACTGTCCAGCTCCCAGCAGAAGGCGACTTGCAGTTTTGGGTCGTATTTTCCTAAACGATGTGTCAGATATCACTGAAACGGATGTTAACTTTTTGCTAAAAATTTGTGCTACTATTAAAATGGTTTAACGGGGTTATATTCGCCCATTTCAACCATTGCAACCTAACCTAACCTGCAATGCAATTGCGGTTTCGGTGTCTGTTTTTAACTTCACACGTTCTCAGCACACACACATACTGGTTACACTTAAGTATGTACAATTTTGTTTACACTCGCTCTCTTTGATTTTGAAAAGTAACTGGAAACCCCGTAGAGTTGTTTTTGTAATGTCAAGAGGGAGGGAGAGAGCGACACACCCAAGCCGCGTTCATTTCTGATCAGAGATCTACAATTGTGCAAAAGCACTCGCTGTAAAAGCGTATGCAGTGTTCCTGACACCCAAAATTCACAGTCAAATCAAACGCACATTGTGCTTGAGTGATTGGGTGTCAACATATCGAATAACCATTAACCGTTGGAAAACGATTCAAACGTGTTAAGAATCAACACTCAGACTTTTGCTATATGTGCTTGAGTTCAAGCCACACAAGAGCGAAGCACAAATATTTACTGCATACCTTTTGTTGCAGTGTTTGGGACTCTCGGGTGTGAAAAATATCAAGTACTTATGCGCAGATCTCTGTTCTTGATGTCAGCAGATAAGTTGTAAATGTAAGTTTTACCAAAATTTCAAAAAATTGACAGTTAGGATAAAGACTTTAAAATGTCTTATAGCCGACTTTGCTAGAACTGATTACTTAATTTAATCGAAATCTAGTAGAAGATCTATATCAATTTTGCAGAAGTTTCGGGTTGGAGGTTTGAGCCCTTCATACAGTTTTAGGTTTATATCAGGGATTAAAATCGAAGCGATTTTCGGTATCAATCAGGGTGTATATCTCGGCAGATGGCTTTATTTCACCTACGACTTATGATAGGAAGCGGTTAAAGATTACTGGTACATATCCTAAACTGTTAAAGAAAAGCTTTCGGCCAATATAAATGTTTTGACCGACCAAAACCAAAATTCCTTTCGTTATTAATCCCTGGTTTATATTCTTATTTAACTTTAGGCTTTGGTTCATAGCTTCTTAGATTAATGTATTTGAATCGCTCACTAAGGTTCTGCATATGTCGCCATTTACGACGTCTTGAAACTGGAAGGTCATCTCTACCCTCTAAAAACTTGACAAAAAGTCATAAAATATTGATTTTGTAGGTGTTTGTGAATACGAAAATAAAAATCTAATTAATAATTTAAAAAAAAAATGTCTAATTATCTCAAGCGGCAAATTCGAGCTTCTCTGCAGTTTCTCGGCTTGAGTGCCTTGAGCAGTCAAAACGAAATTTGTTGAAGAAGCTGGCCTCACCGAAGGGGTCAGTTTTAAAAATCATGAAAATTAAAATAATTGCCTACACACACACACACACACACACACACACAAGGAAAACAATCATATTTTAGCTGCTGCCTGCGGCTTGTTTCTTCAATTTTTCCTTAATTTTTTTTTTTTTTTTGAATCAGTTTCATTTAACGACAACATTGACAACAACAACACAATAAAGGTACTTTTAGTTAACTTAGGCATATTTTCCATTCACTTTCCAGTTAGTTTTTTTTTTTTGTTTAAATATATATATATATATATATGCTTAAATGTGTGTATGTATGCAGTATGGTTAGAATATTAACTTTGAGCATCATCATCGTTGTCGCTCCGCCGTTTGTCAAACATTGAACTCAGTAGTTGTTAGTAAGTAAGTGGATCGCGAGAAAAAACTAACATTTAACTAATTTTATTTTTTGTTTGGAATTTGCAGTAATTATATTAAATTAAACGCATCGGATATACACATACATATGTTAGATATTTACTATGATTTTCATTTGTTTGCAACAACATTTTTGGATACGATGCATGCCCCGGTTGGTTATGTGGTTTTGGTTTTCAATTTGTAATTTAAGTTTTCTTTGGTTGGTTAAAGCGAGAGAGCGAAGTTAGTTTTTCATGTTAAGAGTAAATGCGCTAACAACTTAGCGACGTCTGTGAGAGTTGGGCACAGAATGCATGAGAGTTGTTGGAGCGAGCGTGTGCGCGTTTCGGAATGGATTTCAGAACAAATGAGGTGAGAGAAAGAGAAAAAAGAGAAGAAACATAATGTTCATTGGTTAATTTTGTTAATTATTTTCTTAAGGGCGGCGGGGAGCGGGAGGGCGCAAAATAAATGGCGCTGCTAGTGGGACAAAATGAAAATAATAAGTTAAATAAAAAATAAAATTGTACTATGTATGTTTATCTCTGATAAGAAGGCTTTGGAATTGGTATTCGGAATATACACTTGCTCTATGATTAAAATTGGATTTTCTCCTGAATTTCCCCCTTAACATTTACACTTTCTTTAGTCAATCTTGTCAAATTCTTTTTCAAGTGGGTGAAAATGCCCGGAAAAGTTTGTATGGGGAACTTTATTCTCATCCTCTCTCAGTTTTTGCATGCTACCCAGCATCACACTTTTCACAGAATTGAAGCCTAAGATTAAGTGGAATGAGTTTTTGCGTGAGAGACTACTGTCTTATAGTTCCGAATCTTTTTCCAGTTGCTTTTGAAACATAGTTACTAGGGTTGTCAATATTTTATCAATATATCGATCAATTTTGTTTGGCGATAGATTTGTAATAAATCAGTTTACTGTGAGTTGGCTCTCAAAAAACTTGTGGCGGCTCTGCTCACACTAGTCACCAGCGGCTATCGATCACTAGTCACGACGACTACTGATTCCTGTGGCAGCTCTGGTCACACTATCACGAGAATCACGAAGCTTATCATCTCTCTTATCTCCAGCATCTCGAGTGGTAGTCAGTGTGTGTGCAACTTTGAGCTGGCTGCCTCGGGCCAGCTCGCAACAAAGAAATCTGGTTAAACTAATTGAGTTAAGTGCAACAATAGATATTATAGTCGATTTAGCACAACCTTAATCCCTATAAACTCATATAGCCTACTTCCTTGCCGCTTTTCATATATTTTTGAGCTTCTCAGATTGACTATTACAATTGTCTGATGTCTCAAATGAGAAACTTTTATAGCAGATATCAGATAAGTGAAAATACTAAGCTTAAGGGTTCGATATATGCGATTATCGATATTTTTTGAAACGATATATCGGAAAAAATTACCATGGTCACATTAAAATCGGAAGTTTGGTACATTTTTGTCATTTGAATAGAAACCATAAAATGGGTTTTAGACAGGACTTTGAAAAAAAAGTATCTGTAACAAGTGCAAACTATGTGGAAGGCCTCTTAAAACCAGTGGTAATACAACCAAGTTAAAATCGCACCTAAAAACTAGTAGTTTAGATCAGCGGAGCTCACCAAAATCAAACCGAAACCTGATTTTTGTGGTCGTATTTTGTTGTTGTCGAGTATTTTATTGCATTTAAGGAGAACAATGGTTCGGGCTGCGAGGGACAGGCGGACTGAGCGTTGCCCATCGCTGACTTAGATGGTACAGTACGCGGCAAAATTACAATGGCAGCTTCAACCGTTTCTCGGAAAGGCACCAAAATCAAACAGAAGGGCGAAAGTTGTTTCGCCTTCAAATTGCAACTCCCATCCACCTCTGCACAGCACACACCCGCGGCTTGTGTTTTGTTGTTGACATACCAAGACCATCGGATATTTCATTGCGTATTGCTTTTTAGGCAGAACATCGAATAAGCGAACCAATATAATTTATCTTGTAGAATGAAGACAACTGCAAATGCGGAAACTTTGGTTAGACTTGAAACCGAAAGAGACAATGTACCCTGCAGAGAGAAGCAAGAATACCTGTATCCAGCACTGCGGAAAGTTCCTGCCAGGAATTTGCTATTTATTTTGAGTATGTGGAACCCAACTAAAAATTTGGCATAATTAACTTGAAATGTGCAAGGTCACACTGATTTCGTAGTTTGAATTGAAATAAATTTAAATCAAATAGCGGAAAACCATTGTAGATTTAATTTCAGTACGATGTGTCTAGTGGTTTATTAGTTATAGCTAATAAAGGCCATTGATTTGGGTGTGCTAATTAAGAAATATCAAAAATCATAATGGTTACTCCAAGTAAAAATGGAGTTCAATTGGATACCAAGGTTTGAGGCTCTCCTAACGGTATTTTTAAGCCGGTCTGTGTGAAGCACGATTTGGTAGCTCTCTGATAAAAGTATTATTCTCATTCCCAAGTTAGAAAAACTGGTAGCGTTTTATCGCTTATATATAAAATTCGATTTAGTTCAAGGACTAGCCGTATTTTGAAACCGTTGTAGCTCTAGAGAAGGTCGCGATACGAAACAGGATAAATGCTGTTCCTGCTTGATATGAAAATAAACTAAATTTTTGTGCGGAACGCACACAATTTTACAAATCTACGTGAAGAGATGAATTTGTAATTTCAAAATTTGCTTATTGGTCCGAAAAAGTGTGTGATATGCGATACAAATTTTTTATTGCGGGCCGAACTATGATATATGTCACGTACCTCACCAAAATTTACTTTCCCCTGACATTTTCACCCAATCTTATAAATTATATACTTTTTCTAAGCCCTCAAAAAAACTTGCACTTAAACGAATTTCAATCCATAGAGCTTTGTGAATACCCCAAATAATAAACTAACTCGTTATTAATGGGCACGCATTCAGCAGAGACACTTAAACACTGATCAGTCTTGGCTGATTTTGGACTAACCGTTGCTGATGAATGCACCCATTAATGAGAAGTTTTCTTTAAAAACGCCAGGCAGCCCTGCTTATCAAGGGCGTTTTGTTAAAAGCATAATACTAAGTGTATGGTCTAAGAAGAAGGAACTCCCATACAGCGTCTTGTGTGTGTATGTTGTTGAGTTACACATTTACAATATTTGTGTATATAAAAAGAGGTCCCAATCGTCGACACAAAAATTAAGGACAAGATTACAACTGAACATGTAGACATAAAATACAGCTCTAAGCCAACCAAAGACACGATAAATGGATTCTATCTTAGTAAGCGCCAAAGAAAAGTACTTACGAGGGTAGCAGTGGTGGTGGCAGAGCGCCGCCAGGTCGGCCGCCGGGTAGTGGTGGTGCACCGCCTCCGGGACGACTGGGTATAGCCGGCGCTGGGCGACCAGTGGCCGGTGGTAATGGTGGATTACGGCCACCTAAAGAGCCCTGTAATGAAATTTTTAAAAACATAAACAAAAACAAAACTCAATCATATTACTATGCCTACCTGTGCGGTGGGTGCTGGTTTACGTGGACCACCGGGACTTGGTGGCGATAGACGTGGATTATCCAAACCACTTGGTAGCCAATCGTTCTTAACCGGCGGTGGCAAAGGCGACGATACAGTTGCCATGGAAACATCACCTAAGCAATGGGGTTCATCAAGTGGTCAAGTAGAAGCGAAGTCATGTGAATTTACCAATAATTTGCAAAGCATCTTTGCAGGCGCGATACATGCGCAGCATTTCCTCGCGTCGTGTGGCCGATTCCGCAGATTCTTCCATCATTTGTGCCTGTTTTGGGAGAGGGAGAGAAATGTGAATGTTACAGTTCCATATTTATGTTTTATGCTTCTACGAACCTGATCACCAGAGGCATACAGATGTGCCAACAGCTCCCCATTGATAAAGTCCTTGGCATTGTTAATGATTAGCATCATTATGGCCTTGGGCACCATATCTCGTGTGGTCTTTGTCACGATCTTCATGTATGAGTCAACCAGATTGCGTATTGTCTCCACCTGACGCTCCAGTTGTGGATCCGTGGAGCTCTCCTCGCTGGCCGACTGTTGTATGGGTTGGTTGGTTGGTTGGTTTGGAAGGTAGGGAAGGGATTTGATCATTTGGTCATTCGGGAAGGGATTATGTTATGATCGTTTGGTATATTAGAGAGAGTGGGGCAAAAGTAATAGGAAAAATATAAACAAACAAGTAAACGCAAACGTAAGTAAGTTGACAAGGCCAAAAAGTGCAGAGACTTCAAATTTTCGTTTTGTTAGATAATTTTATAATTTTGCTTAAATACTTGCGATTTGGTTTAAACTAAAAGTTAAACATTAAAAATATAAACAAAACTCAACTAATTTATATACAATTTAGTAGTAAATACTATAGATTTGGGTGCATTGTTGTGTAGTACGTGGTTAAGAAATGTTATATCAAAAATAAGTATATACAAAAATACAAAAAGTTGTGTTGAAAAGCCAAATAGATGTTAGAAAATAAGCAAATTGGATAAAGAGGTGTTCTTTGCGTAAATAAATTGGGTGGTGGTATATAACCTAGATGATTTTGATTGTTTAGTAGAATCTCGTACAAACTCCAGTGTAAGAGTGTGAGAGAAAGTTATACTAAATAAAGCCTTAGTCGAAGTTTACACGATGAAGCAAACTTTATGAAGAGAATCGGATGCTCTCCCTTAAATTTCCTGCCTAAGAATACTTCATAAAGTTAGCTTCATCGTGTAAGTCTATTTTCTCACTCTAATGCCACTAGCTAATAAGGATAACGACTGATTAAAAGAAGAAAAAACCGGCTCCGGTAAACCCAAGCATTAGCTTTTGGTGTATGAAAACAGTTAACCAAAAACATACTCGAATTCTCAGAGTACCCTTGAGAGAGGCTTGGTACCATGAGGAGTCCCTGCAACTTGAGCTGTCAAAGAGCAATACTGGGAGAAAAGAAGAGAGTAGAAAAACAGCTAGTAAGGCGCATACATAAGGAAGTCAAGATGTGAGATTCGAAAACGCTACCAAAAGGTTAAGGGGGTCTTCTCATTCAAAACCCGTTTTTTGGACCCTTTTTAAAAAAATTCTTATTTGAAAACGCAAAGAATAATTGAAAACTTTTTTTATTTATTGTATTACAAAAGGTTCAAAGTAAATAAAAAAATTTTTTTTGCCTCGATACGAGGGCTGTTCAAAAAGTAATGAGACTTCAAAGTTGGTGGTGAAAAAAAAAGGTGTCGTCACGGCGGCCACGATTCCGGGTCTCCGGAGCGTCCGAAATGAAAAAAAAAAGGGGTTATAATCAGTATAGATGTAATTCTCGGCTGAACCTCAAACTTAATTTTGTGATTTTTTTTGACAAAATGGCGGCCATTCAAAAAAAAAAATTCAATTTCGGGCTTTTTTTTTGTAGTTTAGTGTAAAAAATAGTAAAAAAAATTTTAAAATTATGGTCGAGGTTCAGCCGAGAATGGTGACTATTCTGCGTCGATTCCACTTTGTTTCATGAAAATCGGTTCAGTTGAACTGGAGATATCATGGCCGCCAGTTCGAAAAACGTGGTTTCGAGATAAACGCGTTTAAAGTTTAAAGTAATTTTTTTGGAAAAAAAAAAAAAAAAAAAAATGTTTAAATGCAGTTTTAAAGAGCTGACAATTCTCCGTCAAAATCGGTCCGGTAGAACCGGAGAAAACTTAACGCATAGGTCAAAATACGAGGGTTTAAAAAAAAGTTGCTCAATGAGAAGACCCCCTTAAGTTTGCAGTTGCTTGGGAATTTAGGTCACATTGGGTCACTAAAAGGACTATATCTCCTAAACTAATTCGAGTTTTTGGGGGGATATTTTTGAATATCCAAGCTATAAATAAATGCAAAAAAAAAAAAGACGAAAAAAAAAGTTGCTCAATGAGAAGACCCCCTTAAACGACTAACTCAGAAAGTTTTCACACAATTCAAGGACAAAATTGGGTCTACTCGTATATACATACATAAATCATAGCCCGTAAGTAACTATCAATCCATTTTTTTTAGTCCACTATTCTCACGGTATCGGGGCTGTTATGTGGATGTGAAAATTGCGCTATACAAGTCGCTTATCATCCCAGTCCTGCTATACGGCGCAGAAGCATGGACAATGACAAAAGAGGATGAGGCGGCAATTGGCGTGTTCGAGAGAAAAGTTCTTCGGAGGATTTATGGACCCCTAAACGTTGGCGGCGTATTTCGCATCCGAATGAATCGCGAACTGTATGAGCTCTATGGGGA
The DNA here is from genome assembly GCA_018904265.1 of Lordiphosa collinella. Taxonomy (NCBI): domain Eukaryota; kingdom Metazoa; phylum Arthropoda; class Insecta; order Diptera; family Drosophilidae; genus Lordiphosa; species Lordiphosa collinella. The sequence continues at coordinate 41,997 of JAEIFV010000714.1, read as the reverse complement.
CACTGACCTAGTCAAGCGCATAAAACAACAGCGGCTGCGCTGAATAGGACATGTTACCCGTATGGATGATAACGCTCCAGCAAAGCGTGTGTACAATCGGCATGCGATAGAGTTGGGAGGCATTCCCCCGCCTGGTCGACCAAAGCGGAGATGGCGCGACCAGGTGCAGGGAGACATTGCGAACCTGGGAGTGTCCTTCTGGTGGAATGTCGCTCGGGACAGAGGCGAGTGGCGGGCATTAGTGGCAGCGGCCGAGACCGTAAAACGGTTGTGATGGCCAAAGAAGAAGAAGAAGAATGTGGCTGTGGTTGGGCACACAGCACTGGTCGGTCTGACTGCAACCCAATAACAGGCCTTTTTCAGTCAATCAATCAAATTGTAAAAAGGTTCTGTTGAAAAGGTTGCGATGAGCAAGTTCGGCTAGTTGATGATCAATTTCAGGATTTTTTAAAGTCTTCATTCGCTTGATTTTTCCTTCTTTCTGTTGGGGGCTTGCCATCTTGGAGTTCATTCAAAATTGATAATTTTGTTTTTAAAGAAATTGAAACTGCTTTTTTTTTCTCCATTTTTACGGCACAATGAACATTATTAAGAAAAATTAAATCATTGTTGCTTGTACAGAAACTTTGGAATCAAAAAAGTTGCTAATACAAAGGTTGCTATAATAGAAAGTTGCTTATGTTGAGGTTGCTTATAAAGAACGCCTACTGTTCAACAAATTCTCGTCACATTAAACAAAAAAAAAATGTTCTTAAGTCACCAACAATTTCTAAATTGATTACAGAATTAAGGAAAAATTCAATTACTAGTGCACAATTTGGCAATTACTTTCTTTCCACCGCTCAAGATAAACAGAGTTACCAGATGGTACCGCTAAGGGAATCCAATAAGGGAATCTATATACCATACTTAATGTCACCTATGAAAGCGTCTGCTATACGATTATACTACTAAAATAATGTGTGTGAAATAATTTAATTGAATCAGTAAAAGCCAAGATGAGAAATGGTTCAACAGATTCACAAAAAGGTCTTAAATTTGAAAAGCAATTTACAGAAAAAATGGGATCTAGGAACAGCTCTCTGTGAATAGGATGTTTATCGAATTAGATTATGTAAGATTAGATACTTTAACAATCGAATGTGTACCATTAAAAACATCCAACTTTTTGTTGTCGATGTGTCACATAAAGTTTTTTTACTCTAACATTAAATCAAAAACATGAAATAACCAATAATAATACAACTGAGCTTAAGCACTAGTCAGAATACATTAGGAAGCTTCTCAAAGTGGTTAGATTGTTAAACTGTGTTGTTGTTGTTGTTGTTGTGTTATTCAAGTGGTAAGTAATAATAATAAACACGAAAACAAAACAAAGCCGATGCATTGAACAAATTTTAAACGTAACCAAAAAAAAAACAACAAAAATAAATAAGTTTTCGGGAAATAATGGCATATTGACATACTTTTTGCTGTAAACGGTTATTCGTTTCAGAATTGGCATTTGTTTCATTTATATGGGTCATTTGTGGACGGGGAAAATAGAAGAAAATAATTGATAAAAAATATTGTTAAAATAAAAATACATTTATATATGTCATATGGTTTGGTTATAGATATAGATAGATTAATACCATCAACAAGTTATCTTTTTTCTTTGCACAACAGAATAGCCCAGGATTATTTTTGGTTAATTAAAGTGCATATGAATAAATATATAGAAAAAAATATACATATTTTTAAGCCCACCCAATATTCCCCCATCGAGGGTAAACAATCTGTTGAAAAAGTTGTAATGGTTTCTTTAATGGAAATGATGCAAATCAACTGCTAAATATGAACAAATCCAAAACTTAAAAAACAAACCAAAAAGAAACCATAAAACAAACCTGAGCAAGTAAAATTGAATTGCAACACAAACCTCTTGTCCTTCCTGCTTGATGATTTTAGATATCATTTATTTGGTAGAGACGCAATATTTAAAGAACCAAAGAAACATGAAGAAAGGATATAAATGTTATCAGAAATTTATATCTCTTATGTGAGAAAGAAAAAACACAGCAAAAGATATCTTCGGACAGGCCGAAAATTTGTTATACCCTGGCGAATTGCATGCAATGGTTACATACATAGTTGGGTAGATACTCATTGTGATAAGTCATTGGAATATGTGGGAAAACGCAACTTTATCTAACGGTCCTCCAAGTCAATTAACTCTTTCCACTCGTATTGGAGCGGCGTATAGAGAATAACAACTTCATATGTACAAATTTCACAAGTAAACCATTAAATCTTTTAAACAAAAAATTCTTAAACTTTGAAATTTTTATCGAATACTGGTATGAAAGAAAGCTTTTAATAAATCATAAAAAGTTTACAATCAGTTTCTTGGATTAGAAAATATTAATCGAATTGTCTAAATAGATGTCGGCTTAAGTATTTTGACAAGATTTCAAAATTGATTTATTCTCAGCACAGCACTACCAAATGTTAAAAGAATGATTGATTCAGGCCCGATTTCTCAATGTGCGGTTAGTCAACTTAACAGGCAGTTTAACCGAATTTGCGTGTCTCATGCTGTGTGTGGCTCAACCGGAGGAACAGACTTAACCGCGAGTTCAGGGAATTATCGATATATTTGATCGTTATACAAACAGCTGGCTCCAACATTTGATTTGTTTATTTAATGATATGCTGCCACAAAATGTTTATAAGTAAACGAATTTTTCAACTCCACGCAATGGAAATGAAATTTATAGAGGCAGATTAACGAATAAACAGAGCACAGAGAGTACTGATCTGGACGATGCCACATTTGTTCAATGATTTAGGTTGACAAAATCTACATGTAAAATAATTTATGCTAGGATCAGAGTTAAAGTTAAAACCTTGACTTCAGTTGCGATCCAATTTATTGTGACTAGGATTGTTAGCAGGACTTGGCGGCGCTGCGTTCTTATGCATGTGGCAACTGTCTTATCACTGCAGCTGACTTCTGTCTAGTAAGCGTTCCTTTGATAAGCCGTGCAGGTAAACAAGTGTCCCCAGCTGTTGCTTTTGATTCATTGCAATCAATTTTAATAAATTTTTCGCAAAACTATTACCAGCAGCATTCAATACATTCAAAAATCCCTAATTTGATAACCGTGTCTGGTCACCCTAATGCAGCGATAGGAATTTATCGTTATCAGATGAAACTGTTGTTGAGAAAACCAAATGACTTGACCGCTTGTCAACTGGAGGAACAAATTTGACCGGCGGTTGAGAAATCGGGCCTCAATGCAGAAAATGGCTTATTTGGCCAGTGGCCGGCATTTATTGCAGCGGCCGAGACCGTCAAACGGTTGTGATTGAATTATCGGTCCAAATAAGAAGAAAAGAACCTCTGACTCATAAATGAGGTACCAAGATGGTAAAAATCGTGATTCTTTTTCCTAAGCCATCCAATACTTCGTTATGATTGTGAATCCAATCGGTGAACTTTCTTTATCTTAGAACATCGAAGGGCATGGCCTTGCTCTTTTTGCTCCGATTGCTCCCATGAGCAGGCGGCGCCATGCAGACGCATTAAAAATTGCATCGTCATTTCACATAAGGCATCCGAATGCGAAGCGAAAACAACAACAAATCCATTGCGTATCGTGGCGACAGAGGCGACTGCAAAAACAAATACATGCAGCGTGTCTCTGGCTGGTGCTGGTTTTTTTTTTTTTGCTGTTGCTAACAAAAACAAATTTCGTGCCCATCAATGTCTTAGAAACCTTCGCGGACAAGCGTCAAACCATTGCCCAAAGTTTCATCGCAATCGAATAATTGGTATAACTTAGCAAATTTCGAGGTTTTTTGAACGATTTCTGTAAATTTTCTTTCGGAAAAACCTTCACCTGGCAATTACGAACAATTAAAAACAAATTGATGAATTACTATACATGTTTTACACCATTTTAAAAGAACCTACTGGCAGCAAGGCAAGTGCCATAATCCCAATTGGTCACGCAAGTGAGCGTCACCGTGGGAAAGTTGGCTAAGTGAGGGCGAGAATGAGAGATTTAGCTCATCGAATTTATTTGCTAAATGGACACTTAGCTCGTAAGCCAGCCAAGCGGTTAAGCTTGAAACCTTGTGAAATAAAAACCTAAGGTAAGAAACATTTCACTACCCACTCCATCGAGCTTACATTCTTTGGTTATGCCCGCTTACGCTCAGAACAGTCGCTGATCGCTCTAAAATGATAAGTCAAATGGATTTTCATTTGTTCCTTACTTGCAGGGATGCAGGTATGCAATTTTCATGCAAACGTTTTGGTCATTCCTTTAGAAGCGGAGAGCATTGGTTCTCACACTAATTCGAAAAAGACCATAGGAGGCACACATACACACACAAAGGGTCTTCTGTCTGTTTCTAAGCGGTCTCTCGTTTTTGCGCGTATGTTGCTTTGGGATTCCCAAACAGTTTAAGCAACGCAGGCATGGATAGACTGCTGTTCAGACTAGGCATTGATCGCTGGTTGCTCCGTAAACAGCTGTATGATCTACAAGCCTCTTTTGTGGTGTTGTGGGTCTCTGTTTAAAGTTATGCAAAAGCATAACATGACCTAGAGCCGCCTAAAAAAAGCAGGTTTAAAGTTGCTTACCATAAATTATGGGATAATTCAAGTCTGATCCTACTTTATTCAACATAACCAGCAAACAGCTAAAAGTTCACTTTATAATTTAATTCACAAAAAAATATCGTTTTCCTTCTTGGGCCAATGACTTATCAACCGAACTATGCAGATTGAGTTTGAAGTATTCACTTTGGGCCAACAAAAAAAGTAAGGCCATGTATTAGCTTTCGTAAGGGTATATCTTAAATATACTTCATTAAGGACCGATTTCTTATCTTTTAGATAGTTGATAAGCTCACAATTTACTCTGTTATTTGTTAGTTTATGTGACGGACAGCTCTCTATGTAGAAGATATAAAAATCGGCCCCATATAAATCGTATGAATCACCCCCTACACACATAAATGTATATGGCTTCAACAGTATACAAGCAACGCGACTCTGCAATACAATAGTTAATTTTGTAGCTTAGTTGATGACCCAATATGGTGAATGCAACTGCTGATCTAAGCTGGTGCCATACACTTACACTTGTTACATACACAGATGCTGATGATCGATCATCTCAAGGCGAATTATTACACCATGCTTTAGCTTTATTAGCCTACACAGAAACTAGCTACAAAAATACGCACCTCGTCGCCATTCTCCTGAGTCTCCTGCTTTTCGGGATAGACACCAGCTCGCAGGAATGAAGCCTTCCATGATTCCACATCTTCGACCGTCTCGCAGGACAGCTCCAGTTGTTTGTAGTCCTGTTTTGTGTGTGCGTGTGCGAAAGTTTACGTGTGTGGTGGTGTGTGTAGAGGAGAAAGAGAAGCGTCCAAGCGCATAAAGAACAAATGGATAGGTATTTTTCGTCAAGCTTTAGGTAAATGGAACAGGCGTATATTACGAGTACTTGGGCAGGTGGGAGGTTTACTTTTTTGTTTTGAGTTTTTAGCTTTCTACAACTTGGGCAGCTGGCGTGTCTTGGACCAAAAGGTTAGTTAGTTGTTTGTTAATGTTGTTGTTGTGTTTTTCATCATTTTTTTGGTATCCGCATGCTCATCACAAATCAAAAGGAGCGAAAGGAGCTTGCCCCACCCAAGCACATGGGTGGGCGGCCACAAGCTCCTTTGCTTTTGATTTGACTTGAAATGTTGATAAAAACATAGTAATTTTTATCTTATACAAAAAAATTAATCAATTGCCCAACAAATTGGTAACTGAAGAAGAATCAAATTGGGAGGAAAACTTGAACGCAAAACGTATTGATTTTCTCTTTTGATTGTAACAAAGAAATTGGAAACGGAAACGGAATTATTGTTGTGTAATAAAAATTTACAAAAATAATTTTGCCGACAAAAAACAAAATTATTTGTGGTAAATTGGACTTTTTTCTTTTCGTTCTTTTCGTCTTTTTTGGTTTTGATTTTTTTGTATGCTAACAAAAATTACTAACCTTATAAACATTACGTCCATCGGGACTGAATAAAGCAAATGTAACACGTCTAGACATTGACATAAAGCCCTGTTCAATATCGCGCAATTTCAAACCATCCAACGGCAGCATGAATTTCTTCTCCTTCTCATCCTCATCCTTGTACCAGGAGATGCTCTCGGATGTTAGCACAAACCAGTAGGGACGAGAGCCGCCTGCGAAGAACAAAATGAAAACAAAAGAAGGTATAAAATATGGGAGATTCTTCAACACAAATCGGTGGCACACATATATAGGCGGGAGGAAGTGGAGGCAAGTGTGACGCCAGACGATAAACACAAAGCATAGACAGACTACATGTGACTGTGAGTGTGTATGTGATGGAAAATGGAAGATGAATGCATGATGAATGCATCTTCAAGTAGCCATAACAAGAAAGCACAAAAGTGAAATGAAGTAAGATACAAACCAAGTAGGCGTGGCAAAAACCTCAGCAAAGCTTTCAATTTTCCACACCAAAGGAGGAGAAAATAAAAATAAAACAAAAGACCAAAAGAAACACCAATCAAAATCAAAACGGAAAAATAAAAGTCAACGACAGATTTTACAAAATTGCAAACTATAAGAAAATGCTTTTTAGACATGCCAAGAGAAAGAGATCGGAGCCTACATATGTACGACGTACATTGTACATGTTACATGCTGATAGTATACAAGAGTAGGCGTGTGTGCAAAGTGAAGTGATACAAAGTGCTGTGTGTGTGTGTAGGATGCTGTTTGATATAAGTATCTGATAAGAGCATATGTTAGAGTTAGGTTATATAAAGTATAGTGGTGCTGTTTTCACTTTCGAATTCGAATGTGTATTTGTAGAGTTAAAAGTAAGTAGAAAGTTAAGAATTGATACCGATTACATGATTACATGGAAACCTTTGCCACACTAGAATTTACTCAAGTGAAAACAGCAACATGGCTGAGTTTAAGTTGAAGTAACAAGGAGGATTGGAAACATGTAGTAAGTTTTCAGAACAGATATTTGCCAAACATCATCGTTTGACATCAACTGACGAATACCTACTGAAATAACATTAAAATGATAAGACTCTGGAAAAAAAAAACTAAAATAACCTGACATTTTTAATGGAAATAGGAACTGTTGTGCCTAAACTGTACCAAAGACCATAAAACTACAAGATGAATAACGCAGTATACCGAAATGCCACAAGGCAGAGAACTTTTTGTCGCGTCGCAAGCGAATTCATAAAATCGAAAAAAATTAAATACCAGTACTCGAACACTCAGCCCCCAGTCTAAGATACTAGAACATCATCGAAGAACCTAGTTTTTGTGGTAAATATGTGAACCCTAATCTAAAAAAAAGAAACCCTTGATGAGGCAGTCTACCGGAGAGCTGCAGACCTACTAAGAAAACTCCTCTTTGATATAAAGGCTGAATATTTAGAGGAAAAACTTTGCAATATCGATCCAACGCAGGAACGAGGCTTCTCTCTTTGGAAATGCACTCGACATGTCAAGAGGCAGCCCCTACAGAGATTCGTAATCCAGAGGAACGATGGATATTGGGCTCGGTCTGATCAGGAGATAGTTGAGGAGGAGTTTGCTAGCAACTTGGAGGGACGATTCACCCCCTTCAGCTTAGCGTCGCCGGAGGATGTTGCCTCCACTCAGGATGGTCTCCTCAACTGATACTGGCCCACTATCTCCCATTAGACCTATCTCGCTGGACGAAGTGCGTGTTGAGATCCGGCAGCTAAAGCCCACTAAGGCCCCAGGCTTTGACGATGTTGACCGCAAAATAGTCAAGGTGCTACCGGATGTGGGAGTAATGTTTCTGCTAATGCTATTTAACGCCATGACTCGATTACAATACTTCCCTTCCTCATGTAAGTGTGCGGTAATCGTGATGGTTCCCAAGAAGGGCAAGGATTCTACGAAGAATGTCCTATGTAGAATGTTGGCAGTCAGCTCGGTTGAAGTTGCTTTACCAGACCACCAGTTCGGCCTTCGTAGAGGACACTGTGCGCCTCAGCAGGTTCATAGAATCTCTAACTACATTTTAAAAGCTTTCGAGAACCGCCAATACTGCTCTGCCGTTTTTCTTGATATTCGGCAGGCGTTCGATCGAGTATGGCATGATGGCCTGCTTTTTAAGCTGAAGTCCCTCCTTCCTGCTGAACAATATCTGCTGCTTCGGTCTTTCCTGCTTGGGCGCCGCTTTATGGTTGAGCTCAGAGGCGAGCGATCAACCATCCGTCCTATTTGTGCGAGTGTACCACACACAGGGTAGTGTTCTCGGACCAGTACTCTATACCCTCTTCACCGCGGGTCTGCCGTTTCCAATCTCTCATCGCACCCTTATCGCCACTTACGCTGATGATATCGCTTTTCTGGCTTCCAGCAATAGCCGCAGTAGGGCATTATCTAAGGTCCAGCAATCACTTGAGATGCGTGGCCGAGTGGCTCAGCGGCTAGTGTGCGCGACCTCTGTGCAAGAGGTCGTGGGCTCGATCCCGCCTCGGAACACCTAATGAAAAGTTTTTTCTTTGAATAAACTTGGCACCCGGTCACCCCTCTCTACTGTTGGCGCCAGATTTGTAGTAATTAGCCATGCAATAGCTTCTCAAACTGCCGTTCGGATTTGGCGTTAAACTGTAGGTCCCTTTCTCTTGTGCGAAAATTAGAAGCGCACAAGCCAAGAGATTGAAAGATGCTCGGTTTTGGCCTTTTGGGGCTGTGTCAAGCCATTTTACATTTACTTTACAACCAACTATACATAAATAATTTAGATTTAAGCGAGGAAGTATTTTGAGTAAAAGAAGGACCGCTCGCCAAATCTATTCAGTACAAATCAGAAATTACTACCGTGCTCACTAAAGGTGTGTAGTTCTATACAATCCCTTAAATACCCTGGAGTATATATAGAAGAAAATCGAGACCTGCCGAACTAACATTGTATGCCTCATTTATAGACAGCCACGGAGCTAGGGGTGCAGCTTGACTCCCAATTCTAGAGTTTTTTGATCGGTTTTGTTCCTTCTGATGCCATTTATGTGTATAAACTGGAGCGTCTGCAGAAAAGGTTCCCAGCTTTGGATTCGCTGTTACTTACACTGGCCAGAGGTGTCCGTTGCACGCATAGATGATCCTACACTTGCCAGAACTTTGTTTATGCTTTGTTGATCCATTCAAGTTTTGTTTACTCTCTTCTTTTAGGATGCATTTCTCTATATCCCAACCCTAGAGACTACATGTAACAATAACTACACAGCAAACAACACTACTATGTCAATGCTACACACATCATACAAACACACCTCCTACAGCTACAGAGCTGCTACAGGATCTACAAACATACCTTTCATGATGCCCAAATTCTGTATGACCATGTGACCTTTGCGTATGACTTGATTGCCCAGCTGTCGGGTGCCGGTCTTGTTAGCATTCTCCGATTTATTCTGAGCACTGCAACAGAAATTCCACATTAGTTTTGGTAATCAACTGTCGCCGCAATGACACAACATACTTGGCAAAACCAATAAAGTCCTCGTGATTGGTATTCATGTAGGCCAGCTCAAAGTCAATGAGCAACAAAATCTGCTCCTTGCAACGCTGTTCACGCTGGCGCACATGTGTGGTGATAATACGTTCAGTTTCCTCGCGCAAACGCGGATAGCGATTCATCTAAAATGGGAGATGAGTTTGGTTCTGGCACCAGTCGGATCGAAATGGCCTACCTTATCGGTGCACATGCGCACCACCACGGACAATTCCTGTACGACCAGATCCACGCATTTGATCACCGGCTCCTTGAGCAAGGCAATCTGACGCTTCACAATCGCCTCGAAGGCCATGTCCGGGGTGAAGAGACCAACACGAATACCGTGAATGTTACGAATGGCAAATGAGATCTCGCGACGCAGCTCCTTTTCATCGCAGGCCATCTTGACAATCTCAAAGCGTAAACTGAAATGAATTAGGTGAGACCTTGGTCCATGTGCGGCACCACCTAGCAATTGCCTTACCGCTCGTGGAATATGCGATTGATCTTGGCACCACCGGACAGCTCATTTGTATTGACCAAAGCCGATCCACTGCCCTCTATGGTGCGCTCAAAGTCCGACTGCAGCTGTTGGATCATTCTGTGGGCAGGAAAAAGGTGTTGAGTTGGAGGTTTTGGCTTAAAGTTTCCCCTTCACTCACTGGAGCATGGCCTTTGTCTTGATGCTGGCATCACCCGGCTGAAAGTGCTTAAACTCCTCCACCTCCTTCTCTAGCGTCAGCATTTGCTTCTGCAGCTTATCCCTCAGGCCGGGCAATGTGTCGCGTATGTGGTTGGTCAACTGCTGGTTGAGCACACGCTGCAAATAGGGCGTGCCCAGGCGATCGGCCATATGGCGGTACGATGGGTGACTGAGGAAGAACTTGCGCTCGGCGGCCAATGCCATGTGGATATCCTTGCGCCCCTCGATATCCTTCTGCGAACGATTCACGACACCAATATAGCCGCGCCGCAGTGGCAACAGCTTGTTCTCGAGAATGTCCCTTGCATCGGTGCCCTCGTCCATGAGATCCAGTTTGGTGATCACACCAATTGTGCGCACACCCTGCGGATCCACCTCCTTGGCCAGCTTCAAGGCATCCGAATTGGCCAAATCGGTATTGGCCGGCGTCACGGCCAGAATCAGGCAGGTCTCCTTGCGTATAAATTGAAATATCATCTGCTTAATCTGCTGCTCAATGTCCACGGGCTGATCGCCAATGGCCACCTTGGTAAGGCCAGGCAAATCGATTAGCGTCAGGTTGAGCACGTGCGGCGAATAGACACGCAAATTAATGGGAATGTTCGAAATGCCTTTATTGCTACCGGTCACCCGATCCGTCTCGTCCTCGATCTCCTTACGAATCTCATCAAAGTTGGTGAACTTCTTACCCTTACAATGCAGGAATTCACCATATTCTGAAATGGAAACAAGACAGGGAATTAGATGCGATGGGTAGGAGGGGAGGCGGGGATAATTATGAAGACTTACCGGTAATGCCATTGATCAGCTGCAAGATCAAGGGTCGTCGCGTCACAATACCAGAACCTCGCGGCAAGAAATCTCTAAGAAGGGCAAACAAAATAAAGAAAAGAATTAATTCTGAACCAAAAGTGTTCCCAGTTAGCCAAGACACAACCCAAAAAATGCCTTTTGATCTCTCTAGCTCTCTCTCTCTCTCTCTCTATATGGAAAAGGGCCCGCCAGAAAGCATTTTTATTTTGAATAGCTGCGGGTCAAACACATTCGGCAAATGAATTGCTAATAAACAGAGAGAAAAGAATTTGACTCTGTAGCATTTTGCTCATCAAGGCAAACAGGTCGACGTCGGTTTGCTGACAAGATACAATGCTCTCGATCAAACAAACACTTAAATAAAGTTAAATTGTAAAGATCTACAATAAAAAAAACTGAAGGAAGAAGCAGTTTTTTCCCGGCAGACTAGAATGCGCACTATACATGCATAAACCCAAACAAGTTGGAGCGAACTAAGGCGCCTGGCTCTAGACAGGAATCGGAGGTATTTTGTATTGAGGAATACTATTGACCGTCTTTCTTACACGTTTAGTATGATACAATTTAAAAAATCTGTCAGAAATTGTCTCCACATTCTTTTATCAAGAGCTTGGAAGGCAAAAAGTCACTACAACATGAAGCCGACCCTTCGCTGGGATGTGCTTTTGGCATGCGTAACCAACAAGAATGAAAACAAAGAAGAACCCGAACGATTTCCGAACGCTGGTTTTATATAACACGTTATTTTGCATGTGTTTGGAAGGCTAGAAGTCAACATACCAAAGCTTTTGGCACATATTAATGGGAAGAAGAAATGCAGAAAGCAAAAACAAACGAAGTATACCAAGGGAAAGAATGCAAAATAAAGAGGACCAAAGGGAAAAGTCGAACATTCATATAAAATCACGCGACTAGCAAGCTGTTTTTCATGCCATCCTAAGACGAGTTCCTAAAGATCGTTTTTTTACACATTATTTTGGCAGCGAATGCCTTACGCATGAAATATTCCCTTATAAAGGATGTAAATCTGGAACTGTTCTTTGAAACAGAAAAAATTGGAAGGGACACAAGCTAAAATACTTTCTCAAAGAAGAAATCTTTGAGGGTTTTCGGTTTAACAAAAGCGAACGCAACTTTTCATTCTTTGGGAACTACTTCTTTAGTGAAAAAGAAGTATTAAAGATGTGCCTATTTCATGGTGTCATTTCGACTGGGACTTATATCGGCTCAAGTCATTCGTGCTCACTAAAGCATGCACATTTTATAAACAACACTCAAATTGAGTCTCTATGTTAAGTCCTCCATGAATGAATAAAAAGAGTAAACATTTTACTATTTCATAAGAGTGACGACGGCTATTTAGATAGTTTTTGATAAAATAAACACATTCTTTCCAAAATCTTAATTCTGCGTTCTTATTTTTTTTCAATAGATGTCCCGAGGCGCGATCGAACCCGCTACCTGTTGCACAGCGGGCGCAAACACTAGCCGATGAGCCATACCCAACCACACCCGGGTTTTCCTTATAGCCTAGGATAAAACTTAATGTCGACTTTGAAAAGAGTTCGAACCAGTTCAATTCTAGAATCAGTGCACAGCCCTGATTTTTACTTAAGAACATACATATAAAAACCCACTCATTTGTTTGTATGTATATATATGCTTACTTGGCTTAAGGCATAATGATAACTTTATCCAGAAAGACGACCGACTTCTGTGAATTTCACATTCACATTTCGTTCATTGTTCAAGTGTTGACAGTATGTCCACACACTACATATGTATGTATGTATACACATTGTATGTAAATATGTTTGATTATAATTATAAACGACCGCCTCGCCGCCTACTGGTCAAGATTAGATAAGAAAATTTGGCTTTCCCTGTGTTCAAGAACTTTTCATTAAATTATTTGTGTAAAACTAACAGTTTTCTACGTTTTTAGTAGTTGTTACTTTTGATTAGCTCAGAAATCAGAATGTATGTTTGCACGAGGCTTACCTAAGTGGAACACTTGTATTGATGATTCATATTCGGGCATTATAATTGATATTGTTTAGTGTTTTTTGATATAGCGATAAGGCACCAGCGCACGAGTGTGGCATTTATTATAAAGGGCCTCAATTTGGCTGAATAGCAAAAAAAAAAAAAAAAGGTGGAAGAGTTGAACTATTAAAGAATGTAAAATGTAAAATGGCTTAACACAGCCCCAAAGGGCCAAAGCCGAGCCTCTCTCAATCTCTTGGCTTGTGCGCTTCTAATTTTCGCACAAGAGAAAGGGACCTACAGTTTAACGCCGAATCCGAACGGCAGTTTGAGAAGCTATTGCATGGCTAATTACTACAAAGCTGGCGCCAACAGCAGAGAGGGGTGACCGGGTGCAAAGTTTATTCAAAGAAAAACTTCATTAGATGTTCCGAGGCGGGATCGCGGCACACAGTTGCCGCTGAGCCACCCGGACACAAAGAATATACATATGAAATGAACTGCGATATGGGGAAAGAGTTTTAAATTCTTGTTTTAGGATTAATTCTTGATTTTCTTTATGAATGGAGTTTAACATAACAACAAAGATACATTAAAAACCATCTTTGCATACCTTTCGGCTGTTCTACAAATGGAGCAATAAGGAATGCAATAAGGAATTTTGCTTTCTAGCAATCCTCAAGGAACTTGCAAACTGCTTGATGGTGTGACAGCATTGAATCTTACTGATGAGAAGCTGCCGGGAGGGCTTCGAAACAGTTTTGTCTAAGCAACCACTGCTGCTGTTCATATGTGATCTTTGCTGATTTCTGTTAATTACACTTGGCAACCAGAATCAGTATTAAGGTCTATTCTCAGTTTTTTTCGATTTTTTTTTATAGCTGGACATTAAGAATATAACCCTAAAAGGGTTTTTTGAAATTCGAAATACTTTAGAAGATATAAGCCTTCAATGACCCAAAGTGCCGTTTGCCTAGCAACTGAAAACTTTAAGCGGTTTATCCGAACCACGTTTTCGAGCTGGCGGCCCGATCCGCAGTTCTACTGCCGATTTGGATGAAACAAAGTTTACGACGTAGAATTGTCCATGGCCCGTGTTTCGATTTTTTACTATTTTATACTCAAAAAGGGTCCAATGATTTATTCAGTGGCCGATTTTGTCAAAAAACGCAAAATTTTTTTTCACGGCCAGTTAATTTGACACCTATATTTTTTTTCAGACGCTGGGGCCGGCGGGGCAGCCGTGGGGCATTTTTTTCCATCATTACTAAAAGCTTTTCAATGGAATTTTTCAAAAAGGTAAAGCTGGTTAAAGGGTTGGTAGTGTTTATAGATGATTTTCGAGTGCTAAGCACGATTGCTTTTTCAGAAATGGTCCATTTTGTCTAGGTTTTTAGTAATTTGAGCTTAAAGTTGCTAAAAGTGCCTATTTTGTTTGTGGAGATTCTTATATTTTTTCGTTACCTAAAAACAGTAACGTAGACCTTTACACCACTGGTTCTAAACTTGTTTACTTATCGTGATAGTTGGAAACATGCACACAATTAACTTAACGGCTTTGAAGCATTGCGGGAGCTAACGTTTTTATTATTTTCTTTCAATATAAACTACAAGATCGAAGCAGAATTTTGAGACCAAGACGGCCTTAATATACATATTAACAAGAAATTTGAAAGAGACAAATTTATTAAATTCAATATGCGTGAATTTGTGACGGGTCCAAATTTTCTCTCCCGGTGATCATCTATCCCCTACTTGACAGTATTTCTCAGCCGCAATTATACATTTTCACAGACTGACAACTTTTTCCCACATTTTCAATATGTCATGTGAAAATCACATAGCAAATTATTGTAGCAATTAAACAATTTCAGCGCAAAAACACTATGTGACTCACCTTATTTGGGTATTACCCGGGAATTGTATAGATAGTCGATCCTCTATTAACCTGCCCACCACCTACCCTTCGCCTTTATCAGAATGCGATGACTAATAAGCAACTAGCAAGCTGTTCACTATATGTATGTACATATGTATGAAGCAGCAGCATATGAACCATGACCCTTAGAAAGTAATAAAAGTTAATTAAGCTCTTGTGCGTAGACAGTCAGCTTCTTTTTATATTTCTTAAAAAGGTCAATTTGTTGTGCGAGTGAAAGTGCAATGGAGTTGTCTGAGAAAGCTTCAGTAAATTGATTGAATTTCTTAAGTCAACAGTTAGGGGAGTTGAAATTGTAGCAAGCATCTTGTTTAGCTCAAATCCAAACAGATTATAAGGAATTTACTTCTTCATATTAAGCAATATTATTATTTTCTTTTTTTGAGAACCCGATTCTTGCACTTTAACAATACATTCTTTGGACTTTTGCCTTATTTCAAATGTAAACATTTATTTATACAAATATTCAGTTAAACTGTTGGTTTCACTGCAAATTGTAATCTTTAACGAAATCCGTCATTCTTTTTATACCCTGTTTCCATTAAAAATGGGAAAAAGGGGATCATGAACTTGTGCAAAAGTATGTAACTGGTAGAAGGAAGCATTTGCGACCCTATAAAGTATATATATTCCCGATCAGCATCAACAGCCGAGTCGATTTAGCCATGTCTGTCCGTCTGTCCGTATGAACGCGTCGATCTCAGAGACTATAAGAGATAGAGCCACAAATTTTTGCATTTAGGTAGGTGTATACCAGATTCAAACCGAGTTTGTTTCAGATTTGGAAAATTCCTCCCCTCCCCTCTTTATTTCGGGCTTGCAGCCCTTAACCCTATTCCGAATGAGAGTTTAAATCTAAAGCCATAATACAAAATTCCAAATTTACATTCGTGCTCCCGTTTTTACTTACAGACCAAATCAGATGCAAAAACGGTTAAAAGTAGCAAAAGTTTTGCGAAGTCACATTGCTAAAAATTACTTGAACTTGAAGTTCTAAATTTCCAAAATTTATGAACAAAGGAACTGAAATAAAAGGATCTCAAGTTCCGAGTTAGCGAATAGTGCGGTTCGTGTCATATTCCGCACACTTTAAAATAATGACCCCATTCTTTAAAAAAAGGTTTCTTTCTATTAAGTCGTTTCATCGTCATTCGTTAGAAATTCAATTAGGTAAATGTGTGGAAACATTCCGCGATGTTATTCTAGTTTAGCCACATTTCCAGACTCTCGAGATTTAACCTCTGGACTTTAATCTGAGATGTCTTGTATGGGTAATCACGTCGGATTGATATCCAATCTCTGCCCTGGACCTTTCAATAAGTTAATAATCGCTAATTTAATAGATAGATTTTCCAATTAAAAAGCTAATTTTGAAACAAATTTGAGTTAAGAACTTTTTGAAACTGGTCCAAGAACAGAACCTCAAGTATACACTTTTAAACCACCACATCGAAACTGTCTCAAATTTTTGCAGGTTTGCAGTTTGGCAAAAAAAACGCTCGTCCAAATAATTAAGTCCCCACAAGTGCTTTTTACAATAATATGATCGCAGTTTTCAGTTTTCATTAGTGGAGTATTTTTAAGACCAAAACCGACACACCAACCCCATTAACCCTATGGAGGGTTCGCCGCTCACGTTAGCCAGCAGCTTTGCAGGTGCATCGCTCTGTTAACAGGGGTTACCAAAAAGGAGGTGTGCGTCGACTTGGAACGCAGTAAGCCAGGATCAGTCTGCGTCCGCCATTTTGAACCGGTCAAAAGCTTTACCTTACAATATACGTCCCCAAAAACCACAGGAGAGTTCCTGCCTACCTAAGAAGCCGCTATAATATGCCCTTTGAACTCTACTCCAAAACATGGGCAAGACCTCTAGAGTATAGAGCTGAATGCTTTGCTAATCATCTGAAGGAGAGGTTCACGTTCAAGCAAAAGGCGAGTGGAACTTGTCTACAGCAAAGGATTCTGAAGAAAATTGGCTCAACAACGGAATATGCTAGAGCTTGAATTACAATCCGGTACTGCAGCTGGGATACATATACATCCCAAGGACTTGGAAGAAGCTTTACAATGCCTTGAAAAGTCCTTTAGATATAGAGGAGAAAGTCAACCAATTCCTTCCTTTCAATTTTGGGTTCGATCACCAGAGTAGCTAAGCAATGTAACAATTCTACAGAAGGTGCGATCCGGGAGTTGGAACGGACCGTGAAGTATACGACTCGGTTGAAGGACCGGTTCCTCAACTTGGAACCTTTTGAATTCCCTGAGACATTTTTATACCCTTGCAGAGGATATTAAAAAATTGTCGAGATGTTTTTAATGCATAGAAGAAAGCATCTCCGGCCACATAAAGTATTTATTCTTGATCAGCACGACGAGTTGAGTTGATTTAGTCCTGTCCATCTGTTTATATGCAATCTGACTCCGTTAGTTTTAAAGCTATCTTGACCAAACTTTGCACAAAGTTTTCTGGTACAAATACGCAGCACATTTGTCGGAATAGACCGGATCGGATGACTATAGCATATAGCTGTCATAGGAACGATCCGTCGAAAAACTAGTTTCAGGTAGAAAAATTTTGTTTGTTTTCAATGGAAACGTCCTTAACATTGGCAATTAATTATTTTATAAGCTTTTACACAATTCTATAAAGTTTTAACAAAACCGGATGACTTGGCATATAGCTGCTGTATACAATATGAACTATAATATGATTGTCCTTCGAAAATCTGAGGACTAAAAGTATTTAAAATCAAGAGTGCAAGACAATTGGGACAAAAACGCTTTCTACAGATTAGGGGGTAACTGTGTTTTTTATCAGCTTAACAAGGCTCGTGGGTGTGATGTGAGTATTTGGTTTACAAAAAGTCGGTCCGACTTAACGTAGGCTGTGAAGTGCTCTCACCGTGCACTAATTGTTTGTTTTCCTTGTAACTCGACTACCGTTCATCCGATCTTTACCATTTACCGGATCGATAAATAATCCTGATTACTAAATATGTCCAGAAGGAACCTGAATGTGTGTTCAATTCTGCAAGAGGCAGTGGAGAAAAAGAGATGAGAGACACATACAAAGTTGTTGCTGCAATTTTGTGATGCGAGGGGGCCCTACACGCACGGCGAGGGCTTTGCGAGAAACAACAACAAATGCTGTCGATGCGTATGGAGTGCGGGCACCCCTGCTTTAGGGTCCACCCTCGCTCATAAATATGGTTAATGTAAAATGCAAAACAAAGATAAGTTAATTTGATTTTAAGTACTCGATAATTCAATTAATTTAGTACAATTTAGTACAGAAGAATTTTCAAATAATATGCTGATAAGAGATAAGAAAATGTAGAATACTTTATTATAATTCCCATCCAAATATATAGATATTTGTCATCGTCTTTGCTGCTTTCGCAGCATTCACGATCATTATTTAAATTGAGTTGTTGTTTTATTTTATTGCTGCACCCCCAAGGCTGATGCTGCTGGTGCTTCTGCTGCTGCTCATCTCATCATCGTTCATTTATTGTGTTTGGCCTGAACAATGGAGGCCCAAAATATTAGTCATACAAGCTGCTAACCGGGTTCAACTCTACATTTTACATACATATACTTAGGTAACATTCTTGGCGTTGGCGATAAGAAAACTGCGAAATGTTATCCCTAGCCTCTGATGTTTGTATGTGTGTGAGGCAATCAAAAGTGCAAAATGTTTATTTAAATCATCGGAAACAGAGACAGACAGACTGACAAGAGCGGGGGGTGAGGCCTGCCTGAAATGGGGGTCAGCAAGCAGAAACGCAATTTCCAAATGGCCCATTTCTTTGTTAATGTCAAGTTACTGTTATGTGCACACAGCATATGCATGAATGTATGTATGTACAACGAGAGCGCCTGCTATTGACATTTCAACAGCTGAGCTTGATCTTAAGAGGTAAAACTTTATTCAAATTCTTCTTATTGGAAAGGCCACATTAAACATTCATCCTGAACATGAACTTGTTCAAAGTGTGCTAGTCAGTTGGACAGTTTAAGCTGCATTGCCTCTCATCTCTGTCTATTTTCTAATTAGCGGCAAGCTGACATTGATAACGCTGTTGGGCCCAACCACTGCCCCTGCAAAAGTGGCAGAAAAGAAAAACTGGGTCATTAACACATACACACACACACACACACGCACACCTACACACAGGAAAATATGTGCGCATGCGAAAACTAACGTTTGCTGTTGTTGTTATTACTGGTCAGTGTTTATGTAAGCAGAAAGTGCATAGCTTCTCAACCTAAAACAAAATAAGTGTTTTCTTATGTACATACATACATAAGTCTTTGTAGGTGGGGGCGCTATACACTATACCATCTTCTACCAAAATGCTTACAACATGTTTGACCTCAACAAATCCTGTAGCAAAGCAGTAAAATGCTGCTCAAAACTTATTATACAAATGTTTAACGAGTATTAGAGTTTTGCCCTGAAAATTACAACGCATAGTAAATTGCAAGGGTATAAAACAGGGCTGCCCGCACTCTATACGTTTCGGCCGCATTTGTTGTTGTTCCGCGCAAAGCCATTGTCGCGCGTATAGTACTCACGCATAACGAAATTGCTACCACAACTTCGTATGTACCCTGGGACAAACAGGGGGCGTTACTTTGGGCTTGGCACCCGATTAGCGTCTAATTCAACCGCCAATGAAAACTTTAAAAATGCCTCGGATACGGACCACCATCGATGACGACCCACACAAACGTTTTGAGGACCACGATTTGAGGATATGCACCTAGAAAGTTCGCACCCTCAACAGGGAGGGTGCTGATAAACAGTTAGTGAAAGTCCTCGAAAAATATTCATCAGACGTTACCGCACTCCAGGAAATGCGATGGATTGGACAAGGAAAAACGTTGAGAAAATCATCATCAACCAATGCCCCTTGGGAGATCTACTATAACGGACATGCTATGGGGGTCACCAGTGGGGTGGAGTATGCCCGGATTGGGTCTAAGTGTTTTCGCCCAATACTTAAAAAAGGAGACCCGCAACGCGCCATACCGCGGGATCAGTCTCTACCATTGCTATAAGGTTCTGTCTGTATCTTATTTGAACGTCTAAAGCCAAGAATGAGCGAACTGATCGAACCTTATCAGTGTGGTTTTAGACCTGGTAAATCCACCATAGACCAAATATTCATGAGCAAATACTTATCTTTTGTTGATTATAAAGCCGCTTCGCACACGATAAGGTAAAGTTTTTGAAGCCCTGTCACCTTTGGTACACCAGAAAGTACGTTACTTTGCTGATGACGTTGAGAAGCACACGAAGCTCCGCGAAAGAATCTCCCGAGCCTTGATCAGAGAGGTTTGGCAGGGTGACACCTTACGTTAACTTTTTAATCGCTGATGGGTATACGCGTCGGACAACGTGCAATGGGAGAGTACAACTTTAACGCTGTAAGGACTTGTACTGGCGTGTCAGAAACAAACAGTCTGGAGTCCGGAATAACTCAAACTGAGTTATAGGGCTGTAGGAGTTCAAGAGCAGAGCCCTCGAAAAACGAAAATTGTATAAGTCGTATTATAGTCTACGGCGCGAAGCTGGTTAACAACAGTGGATGGGGCGTGCGTGTCGAGGAAAAGTCCTCGGAGGTTTTGGACCTGTGTTGGCGTGGTTCCGCCCGTATAACGACGAACTTATGGCTCTATGGGGACACTGATCAGTCAAGCGCATAAAACAACAGCGGCTGCGCTGGCTTGGACATGTTACTCGTATGGATGAAGAAGCTCCAGTAAAATAAGTGTACAGGCGGAAGGCGAACGAATTAGGGAAAGGAAGAAATGTAGGACGACCGAAACTTAGGGGGGAAAAACAGGTGCTGAAAGACGTTGAGGCACTTAAACTGACCAACTGGTGCCAGCTCGCACAAGACAGAGGCGAGTGACGGTCATTAATTGCAGCGGCCGAAACCGTCAAACGGTTGTGATTGAAATTTCGGGCCAAATAAGAAGAAGATATATGGTATATGGTACGTCGGCACGTCGCTCTCTATTGGGCATAAGCAAACTCTTAAAGGCAGCGCTGCCGTCACACAGACAGTATAAACTCGTCTCAGAGCAAAGTGAATAAGGTTTTGTCAATCATCACTGAGTTTCAGGCAGCTATTAAACACTTTTAATAGTTAAAAATTAAAAATTACGGATGTATCCTTGGGGTCAAAGATACGGACAAAGATTCAGGTCGTAAAAAAAGGATTTCTCCGAAAGAAACAATAGAATCAAAGACTTAGTTCAGAATTAATTAAAAAATTTAGCTAGCTAGCTAAATTATGTCGCATTTTGCTGTTGCCTGCCGGTAGTGACCATTCCAAAGTGGAACAAAAACAGTTGGACAAACTTTACAGTTCTGGAATTTGTATTAAGACAACTTGGTTGTGAAGCCCAGTTGTTGTAGTGTCCCCCAAACATAACACATCTAAAAGCTCAAGTGTCAAAGCCACCCACTTGTATGTACATACAAACATACATATGTATGTATACATACATAGCATAGACTTGCACAAGGACTCTCAGAGCCTGGAAAGGATTGGCAACATTATATAATTTTGCACACTGGTGCTCACTAACACACACGCAAACACCCACACACACCTACACAAATCCCCATTCATTAACAGTTACAACAACAAATGTAGGCTAACATTGCATAAATGTCAAAGTGAAGTGGAAGAGATGTAAAAGGAGGAGAGAGAGAGAGAGAGGGCAAAAGCATGTGCATTGATTTTTCCCTATCGCAGGTTTCTGTTTTTTTTTGGGGCGTAAGCATTTATAGAGTGGGGGGAGGGGGGAAGGGGGCGAGTAGAGAACGCGCGCAGGTCAATAGATAAAAATGAGCCAAGCGGCGCAGCAAGTGAGAGAGCGAATTGTTGTTGTCACAGTGGCGTCCTCAAATATTAAACTGATTAGGAGGGGCAGGAGGGATGCCAGAGTAACTGTAAGGTGGTTGTTATGCTGGGATATAAATATACATATATATGTACATATGTACCGAACGCCACTTCATTGATTATTCACCAAAAAATCACACACACACAAAAAATATTTAACTGAGAGAGCATGAGAGTCATCGTCGCCTCACACACACCTTTGCAGAAATTATGGATTTTCTTATTGTGTATTGTTTTTCTTTTTCTACTCACTTGCCCACAAAGTTCTCCAGCACCGAACTTTTGCCCGCAGATTGTCCACCCACTACGGCGATCTGTGGCAAATCCAATTGCATGTGCACGCCCAGCGATGTGAACGCATCTTGCAGCTTATTGACGATCGGTATTAAATTGTCCATGATGATGCCCTGACGCTGACGTTTAACAGTTAATTGCTGCTACGGCGCTACGCCTACGCCTCTCCTCGCTTTTGGGTTCTGCACTCCCGCTGCACTTGCTGCCCGAGCTGCGGCTTTTGTTACGTTGAGATGTGTGAATGAGAATGTGAAATTGTCTCTCTCTCTCGCGATGGCACACTCACACACACACACTCACACTCGCTCTCTGTTTCTTGGGGGCACTCTTGTGTTTTGTTGTTGTTGTTCCTGCTGCTATTGTTATGTTAAAAGATAGAAAATTAACAACTGCGTAAGCCGCGCACAAACAAATAAACAAGCAACAACAAATTATAATCAGACAAAAAACAACAGATATTAAATTTTTTCTTATGGGAATCCATTAAACACACACACACACAGTCACAAATATCCGCATAAACGCACGCACACACACTTAGTCACGACACGTAAACGCCAGCCTTGCGCGCCGCCACTTCTGCTGATGACGAGACGAAGACAAAACTCAAGAATCCGACTTCTTATAACTAGAAGTTGCGCACTGAAAAAATTTTTTTCTTGTTTGCCAAATTGAGAGAACTAAAACAAAATGTATACAAAAAAAAAGTATGTTTGTTGTTTCTGTGCTTTCAAATAAACTGGCACACTACACACACGACAACACCAACACACACACACACACTCAAAGAAACAAGGTGATTCTGTGAGCTTTTAGAGCTCTTCTTTTCGTACGAAAAAAAATTGGAAAAAAATTTTAATTTAATTTAAAATTGAGTTTAACTACGAAATGCGGAAAAATTTGGACTCAGTAACTTTCAACTCGCTCAATGGTATTTTTTTCCAACTGAAGTAATTAAGTATGACAATGTGACCGTAGCCGTTGAAGGTGAAAATACACCAGAACGCGCTCCGTCGTTTGATAACGTTGGTTCTGACGATAGAGGGCGTACGATAACAATAGCGCACCCTATCAATCTATCGAAATTTTGTGTTTTTTTTTATTACTGGGGCTGGTGTATTTGATTCACTATGAATATTTAATTAACACATCAACTATTATTTTTTTTTCAAGTTTTTTTTTCTGTTTCATCTAATGATCGATTAAATGAGCGAAAAAACCACGGGAAGCTCCGGCTAGCTAGAAAACAAAAAAAGCTGGATTTGACGGTATGGATGATGAAAAAAGCTGAAAAATTTAATGAAAAAAGCCAGAAAAACGGAATTTTCAATAACTATTAAATCTTGGTTTTTTTTTAATATTTTAAATGATACTAGTTGTTACGAGCGGAAAAATATCTTAATTTTCAAAGAAAAAAGCCAGAATTCTCACCGCCCGCTGTTTCCCAATTTTTCTAGAATTAGCCGTAAAAAACAGCCAGATTTGACGGGAAAAAAGCGAAAATGGCAACACTGACGGCGAACGGAGGAATTGATAAAGCTATTTAAAAAGTAAATGAAATAATTTTATGATTATTATGTTTAAAAAGGCAAAGTTAAATGCATGTTTCTCAAAAAACACTTCAGCTAGAGATTTAATTTCCCCCTCAACACATCTAAAATCTACATGTATTAAACAAAGTGGGGTTATGGACGGATTTGTACGATTATTGATTTGTTGGATTTGTATCCGCCCCGCATAACAGAATTACTATTAAAAATATATTTAAATGACCGGGAAATAAGCAATTTTTTCATACGTGTTTATATTAGTGGTATTCCTGAAAGTGATTTGCTTTCGATTTTGATATGCTTTGGATTTCGTGCATCAGCTGCTCACGACTGCTCCATACAAAATGTTGCAGTGTGCCCAGAAAAAGTAAGAAACGTAGTTGATTTCACGAAATCAACTTCGAGGCTGGTTTCAATTTGATTTCATTTTAGTGTGATAATTTTCTTGCACACCGCGCTTGGCGCTTGCTTAAATTCTGCTGTTACTTAAGAAAAAATATGTGGATAACTCAAATCAAATATTTTGAGAAAACTAACTATCGATAGCTTTGCCCTAGCGCAGGGTTGTCGCCAGCTATCGATAGGGTTGCCCTGTGCAGGGTTGCCTTGGCCTATCGCTGTCACAATTTTGACAAACGGAAGTAACCTGCTTGGCATCGATTGACAGCAGCGTTCTTTTCGTTTGAAGGTTCCTAGACGAAAGTTGTGTTTTTCTGTGCTTCTCGCGTTTCGTGTCAAAAACTAAAGACTTAAAGTGAGTAAATCGCTTTAATTAATATAAAATCACTTTGCAAACATTAAACAAACTAGAAAGCATTTAAAAGCAATGAAAGAGCCACAGCAGGCGACGGCGTCGGCCGACGGAGAGCAGTGAAATTTTTGGGCAAAGGCCAAACACGTGCTGCTGCAAAATGGCTGCTGCGGCTCTCTACTTTTTTTTTTTTCATTTTTTTAATGTGAGCGTCTATTTTGTGTTGTTGCAGCATGCGTTACGTGGCTGCATACCTGTTGGCTGTTCTCGGCGGCAAGGAGAATCCCGCCAATGCTGATCTGGAGAAAATCCTCAGCTCCGTTGGCATTGAGGTCGACACTGAGCGCCTGACCAAGGTGATCAAGGAACTCAGCGGCAAGAGCGTTGAGGATCTGATCAAGGAGGGTCGCGAGAAACTCTCTTCCATGCCTGTGGGTGGTGGTGCCGCCGCTGCTGCTGCTCCTGCGGCTCCAGCTGCCGCTGCTGGTGGCGACAAGAAGGAGGCCAAGAAGGAGGAGAAGAAGGAAGAGTCCGAGTCTGAGGATGATGACATGGGCTTCGCTCTCTTCGAATAAGCAGCAGCCACCTCTCCACACACACATACACACATGAAAGTGTAACACATGGCAGCAGCAGCCACAACATCTTGCTGAGGTATGTTCCCCTTCCCCCCGCCCCTACTAACTTTTCTCCTCTTGCTGTTCTTGTGATGAACCAAACTTTCACCATCTTTCGACTGATCACAAACGTTGATGCTATACAAGTTTCACTGATTGAACAGCAATTTACAGTTATTGTCCCTTATTTCCTTTAAATTTACTGTTTTTCCCTTATATTAATGTGTCGCTCTCTTTCTCTCTTGCAGGGGACCGCCCTAGGCGTAACAACATCTGCCTGGCACAGTGGGCACAAACTGCTTTGACAAATTGTTTTCAAATTGTTTTTACTACACCCCACAAACAACAAATATTAAAAAAAACAACAAAACAAATTTTTTAAAAAGTTGAAACATTTATTTCTATGAAATAAAAATCTGCCGTGTTTACACTTTAATGTAAAGGTGTTCTATATATATAGATTTTTTTTTTTGAAGACGAAATATGTATAATTTTTTTTTAGATTTTTCTAATAAACTGTGATTCTAGTGTATAAGCACGAGGTTGATCAGAAAATGCACAAAGTTTGTTATATTTTGTAGATTATACATCTACTCCAGGAGTAGAACAGGGCTGATGCTAGATTTTGTGCTATGTATTTTTAAAGCTGGTTAGAAAACAAGAAAGAAAGGCCTGAAAAATGGTGCATTCTTGGTGAAAGAGTACGCTGCTAAGCTACATAGTCCAATTCCCATACATTCTTGCATTTCAGTTTCTATGTTGAAGCACTTCTTTAAGAATTCCTTTGTGTGCTCAAGGCTTTTTCCCTTGATTTAGCATGATTAGGATGGGTTTCGTGGTCTCTGAATGGCAGCATTTCTGATGCCTTAAGTAGATTTTCCGGGCGTGTCTTTGAAATTAACTTACATTTAGTTTTTATGGATAGATATCTATTTTAACACTAAACGCTCAGCTTTAACTATTATCACAGCGCATTGTTTCTCTAAGGTCTAGGACTGCACAGAATTCACCATAAAGAAATATAATGGTCAGCCTTAATCTTCACAAAGATCATTTAATTGGGAAAAGTATGATTTGAAGTAGAAAAAGGCCTTTAGTCTTGCAATTTATACGTCTTATTCCTGCTGAATACAGAACAAGACCTGGAGGGTGGCCAATTAATCAGACAGGGAAAAAAGCACTCAATCCAATTAACTACTATGTTCCAAAAATATGTAAAGAGATAGGAAAGTTCTGAATTTCAAGAGATGATCATAAAATGCGTCCGAAACATTTGGCCCACAAGACAGTCGCTTGAAGAGCATTGCAAATTTAGTTCTAAAAGCCGAATAATACAACCGATTTTTGGAAACTGCAGCACTTAACCACTTCGAGTCCGAATTTTTATAAGGGGAACGGAGACTTTGATTACTCAGGTTTATAAATAAAGGCCAACTTTTGCATAGAGAGAAGATATAAATCTCTCCTTATGTATTTTTGGGCGCTGAACTTAAATCAGTTGTTTCGGCTGTACCTATTGTTACAGGTAATTTAGGTCTTATTTAGAAAAACAAACTGCAAGGGTATACAAAACTTCGGCCGAGCCGAAGTTAGCTTTCCCCTATTTTTTTTTTTTGGAATTTAAAACTTATTTTGGTTTATATGAAGTATACGTTTGTATAATTTATAAGTGTATAAGTATGAAGTATTATTTAATTTTTTTTTTCAAAATAAACT
The DNA here is from genome assembly GCA_018904265.1 of Lordiphosa collinella. Taxonomy (NCBI): domain Eukaryota; kingdom Metazoa; phylum Arthropoda; class Insecta; order Diptera; family Drosophilidae; genus Lordiphosa; species Lordiphosa collinella. The sequence continues at coordinate 15,117 of JAEIFV010000714.1, read as the reverse complement.
ATTTTTTTTAACCTTCAAAGAATAATCCGCCCAGAGCAATGCTTGATATCGAAATAAATATTTTTGAAACATCCGGCAACCCTAGTGGGAAGCTGACTTTTATCAGCAACACTTGAAAAAAAGTTTATAAAAATATCAGTGTTTCTCCCACTGTGCGTTGCTCACACTAGCAAATATGTACATATATATTTGTCTCGCTTTCACTTATCTGCCTGATGCCTGAATGCATCCCTCTGCACTGGTTTTTTTTTTGCATCAAGCCGCAGCGTCCCTCATGTAAACAAACAACTGTTAGCATGTTGCGCAATCCTAGCGGCGGCCTGTGGCCACTCTTCAGGCTTATAAGCAGCAGGAGCAAGAGCACCAGCAACAGCAGCGGCAGCCATGTGAACCGACAGAGCAAAATTCTGGGCAAACTCTTTGGCAATCGATTAACCGGCAGCAAGAAACGTTGGTATCCTGGCCATGAGGCAAGCGGCGGCGCCACTACCAGTCAGCCGTCACCCACTGTGGCGTTTCAGGCCTCACATTTTGGCAAAAGCCACACTCAGCCCGGGGCCAAGCACAACATACGCCGCATGTCCGTGCTAAATAAACTGTTCATGACTCAGATAACGGATCTGCTGGCCACAGGAGCTGCCGCCGAGTTCATACTGGGACGTGGACTGCAGGTGTCGAGGGTTAAGATCTCGGCTGATTTTGCCGGCATCAATGTCTACTGGCTGGGCAGTGGCGATGCTGTGGGTGATGCTGCTCTGGAGGTGGAGCTGCAACGCCAAAGCGGCCAGCTAAGGCATGAACTCAGTCAGCTGCGGCTGATGGGTGAAGTGCCTCGGATTAAATTTGTGCGCGATCGCACGGGCAGCAATCTGCATCAGGTGGAGGGCATATTAAGGCGGTTGGATTTGCCAGCCCAAGAAACTGCGGAGGAGGAGGAGCATGTGGGCACAGGCCATGACTATGATGTGGCTCAAACCGCTAGACAGGAGTTCTATGGCCAAGTGGTGAGTGAACCCGGCTTGAGCTCCTCCTTGCCCGAAATGCGACACGATGTTTTGGGTCTGGATCATCATTTGATGATGGACAAGATACTGGCAAAAATGCGCAAATCTCGTCTAGCCTGGGAACAGCATCAATATCAACAGGAACAGGAACAGCCTGCAGCTTCGCCCCAACCCCTGACTGAGGAAGCTTCCCACAAATTCGAGGCATTTCTGGCCAAGCGTCGTCAACTCAAGAATACGCCAGAGCGTAAGAAATATCGCAGAGAACAGGATTATTGGGCCGCCGACACCAACTTAGCTCTGGACTCTGATCAGCTGCAGCAGCAGTTGATGCCGGAACCAGCAGAGGACTACCTAGTCGAGGAGGAGAAGACCCCTTAATTTAAAATATATAATTGTCAATAGAAACTGCTTAGAATATACAAATTAATTGTTAACCAAGTGGTGGTAATTCTCTACTAGCTGCTCCACCTCACACCTCTCCAAGATTTTGTACTCGCTGCTGCCATTCACACGCTCCAAAGTGGCCATTTCCAACTTCTCCGGCGTCAGCTTGCAGCCTGGGTCCACTGCCTGGCCCATCACTTTCACCGCCAATTCCTTTGCTTGCTCCAGCTTCAGTTTCCCCTGCTTGGGCATTTCCTGCTCAAGCAACAAAGAGGCTGCCTTCGAATTGCGACCTATACAAGTTGCCTTCCAGCCCGAATAATTCCCACTGGGATCGGATTGATACAACTGAAGGCCATAGTGCTTGTCCCATCCCATATACAACAGGGAGACGCCAAAGGGACGCTTGCCGCCGTATTGAGTATACGCCTGCTTGATGTCGCACAGATACGTGACCAGCTGTTCGCAGGGAATAACCTCGTTATAGCTGAACTTATAACGTTGCGATATCAGTCGCAACTCCGAGGTCAGCAGCAGGCCATCCGAGAAAATTCCCGCCACTGAGCAACACAAATTATCGTTCACTTTGTGGATATTGGTGGGAGGATTCTCGCTGGCCTGCAGCTTGTTGGCGTTACGGTGTTCGGAGGCCAGCAAAACGCCTTCCTCGGCCACTATACCCACACAAGCGCTGGCATGCGAAACAGCCTCCATGGCATAAGACACCTGATAGAGCAGGCCATCCGGGGAGAAGATTGTGGAGCGGGTATCGTATCGACGTGCCATTTTGAGTTCAAGTAGTTTATTTTTGCTTAGTGAGCTCAAATAGTTTAAAATGTTTCTGAAAGTTTCCTTCTGAAGCTGAGAATGTTCCAATATGTTGCCTTCAAAATGTTAGCTAAGTCAAGGCCTACTTTTTGATCTTTCGGACAAGTTAACTGCATTTGAAAGAGGTAAACTTCTCCAAGAAATATGTTTAGATTTATTAAAAGAAAAAAAATATCGGTAAATCCATCCATATATTCCAAAAATTTTGAAAAAAACTATCCTCGATGGATTGCGAATTATAAAGAACTAGATGGCCCGGCGAACTTCGTACCCGCCTAACAATAAATAACTGTAGTGAGTTAACTTAAGGCACTCTTCTGGTTTAGACGACTGAAGACGACATTGAAGAACCTTGTGATATTCAACATTTTTAGTTTTAGTTATAGTTTTAGTTTGAACATGACATGTACCATGAGAAAAACATGCATTTTCCAAATTCAGATCACAAACATTTAAGGCCTGTCCTTGTGATTTGTTTTACATCGTCAAGGTGATTCGGAAATTGAATTCGTCCTCGAAATGAGAACTTCATCAAGATTATAATATCGGCATGGGGTAGTTGAGGTTTTTAGACAAACAATACGCAATATGGCGGCAGTTTGCAAACAGGTACATTGTTTAGTCGGTTTTTTCTGTTCGAAATAGTTGGTGGTTCAGTTGCACGTGACATGCCGTCCATGCGTTTTTCGAGTTACACAATCGATGTAATTTGTGAATTGTTAATCGTATAAAGAGCTGAATTCTCCTGAATGAGAATTTTTCTTAAAAGTGACTACGCCGCGTAGTCAAATGGTTTAAAAGTTGGTTGGCTAGTCGTGGAATTGGTCAGGGTTGAAGGTTTTTTGTTAGGTTAGTTGAATGCAGCAGATAGATTCTAAAACGACAAAGTTTAAGTCATCCACATCTTTATTCTTAGCCGCTAAAATTGCTCGCTCATTCAACCATTCAGTATTTTTGTGGTTGTTCGGAAATACTTTTTTGATGAGCTCGTCTTTCGATGAGACGAAATTGCAAAAATTCGAAGGAAATGAAATCAATCCGTTTGATTCATCGACAGGGACACGAGGTGCTTATACGGTAGTTTTTAGAGACCTACACGAGTGATTACACGATGCAGGAATCATGAGTAAACATATTCATTTTTACGTTTACAGTTACTTTTTTTTGTAACAGGTAATCATTTTCATGATTATGAGTAGTAATCGACATCGTATCATCGTACGATTATAATCGTGGCATCGTGAGAGAAAAATCTAACTAATAAAGAATATTAAAAATCAATCTTTTGGTAAACTTTTACTACAGTGCGCAATCTTCTTGTTTGAATATCCGAATGTCATGTTTTGAAGATTCTTAACTGAAGAAGTCGCGACTATTTTTTAGTTGTATTGTTTTGGCCACGCGATGACCAATTTAATCACTAATATCTGAAGAGTTCGTGGTGTGAAGGCTAAAAATAATATTCAGGCCTGTTCTGAATTCCGAACGTTTTCAAAAAGTAAAAACGAAACGAAAACGAGCGTTTTACTATTTGCTGTTCCCAATTCCGAACGATTTGGTTACATTTCGACTTTTCGAACTCGGTTTCGAAAACAGCTGGCTGAGCTGGCCCGCGTACGTGTTTGTTTATCGTCAGCAGACAGAGTTGTCGTCATCTCCCTTATTAAAATTTATAAAGCTGTTATTTACTCTTTAAATCCATTTATTTTTACGTAAACCAGTATTTAAATATTTCATTTGAATAAGTGATATCAAATATGGTTAAACATAGCTAAGTGAAATAGAAAAAATGCAGTCCGATTAAATAAATTCAAATGCAGCAACCCTAGCAGCCGCCGATTGTAGGTCGAAATCGACTAAAAAGTAAAGTGGAATTCAGAACAGCTCGGTTTTGGTCACGGCCGCTCGGTTTTGTTTTTTCATGCATTATTTTATAGAAGTTTATAAAAAAAATTCTGTAAATTATACCTAAACTAAAACAGTTTAATTAATGATGTTAAACGATGTTAAAAATGCTGAACTAATTTCGAATTTTTTGGTTTATCATATTGGGGAAGCAGTTTAATGCTTAAATTTGCAATTACTTTTTAATTCCGCTGACTCTGCAAAGCGCACGTTTTAAAAACGACAATTTTGTCGATTTGCGGAATTGGAACAGCAATCAACTCGATTTGCGGCAATTCCACTCGTTTTTCGGAATTCGAACAGGCCCGATTATAGTTTCTGCTAAAATTGCTGCTCATTTCAACCATTCAGTATTTTTGTGGTTGTTCGAAATACTTTTTTGATGAAGCCTCGTCTTTCGATGAGACGAAATTGCAAAAATTCGAAGAAATGAAATCAATCCGCTCTATTCTCGACAGGGGACACGAGGTGCTTATACGGTAGTTTTTAGAGACCTACACGTGATTACGTGCGGAATCTGGTACTATACATTTTCACTTTACAGTTACTTTTGTAACAGGTAATCATTTTCATGATTATACGTATTCATCTACATCGTCGATTATACGCAAAAAAATATTAAAATCATCTTTTGTAAACTTTACTAAAGTGCAATCTTCTTGTTTGTATCGAATGTCAAGTTTGAAGATTCTTAACACGAAGAAGTCGCGACTTATTTTTCGTTGTATTATTTTGGCCACGCGTGAGCGAAAAATATCGAACTAATAAAGAATATTAAAAATTGTGTCACTCAAAAAAGTGTCTGCTCCATAATTTGAAGGGTAGCAGGTATAGCAGTTCATATTGGACATTTTGGACGCACAATGATTCACACTTCCAGATAAAATAAGAGTTAAACTGAATCCAGTGAATCTGGTAAGTTCTACCATTGAAAAGACAGGTTTTTTTTGTTCTTCATTCAAAACCCGTTTTTTGGACCCTTTTAAAAAAATTTTATTTGAAAACGCAAAGAATAATTGAAAACTTTTTTTATTTATTGTATTACAAAAGGTTCAAAGTAAATAAAAAAATTTTTTTGCCTCGATACGAGGGCTGTTCAAAAGTAATGAGACTTCAAAGTTGGTGGTGAAAAAAAAGGTGTCGTCACGGCGGCCACGATTCCGGGTCTCCGGAGCGTCCGAAATGAAAAAAAAAAACGGGGTTATAATCAGTATAGATGTAATTCTCGGCTGAACCTCAAACTTAATTTTGTGATTTTTTTTTGACAAAATGGCGGCCATTCAAAAAAAATTTCAATTTCGGGCTTTTTTTTTGTAGTTTAGTGTAAAAAAAAATAGTAAAAAATTTTTTAAAATTATGGTCGAGGTTCAGCCGAGAATGGTGACAATTCTGCGTCGATTCCACTTTGTTTCATGAAAATCGGTTCAGTTGAACTGGAGATATCATGGCCGCCAGTTCGAAAAACGTGGTTTCGAGATAAACGCGTTTAAAGTTTGAAGTAATTTTTTTGGAAAAAAAAAAAAATCAAAAATGTTTAAATGCAGTTTTAAAGAGCTGACAATTCTCCGTCGAATTCACTTTGTTTCATCAAAATCGGTCCGGTAGAACCGGAGAAAACTTAACGCATAGGTCAAAATACGAGGGTTTAAAAAAAGTTGCTCAATGAGAAGACCCCCTTAAGTTTGCAGTTGCTTGGGAATTTAGGTCACATTGGGTCACTAAAAGGACTATATCTCCTAAACTAATTCGAGTTTTCGAAAATCCTTTGGGGGGATATTTTTGAATATCCAAGCTATAAATAAATGCAAAAAAAAAAAGTCGAAAAAAAAAAGTTGCTCAATGAGAAGACCCCTTAAAAGTTAAAAACCAAAAAAACCAAACTTTTTAATAAAATAAGCAAAGATTGTACATTTTCCAAGCAATCGAAATCAAGGCTCACAACAAAGAAAACAATTTATAAAAAAGAGCTTGCTGAACAAATGTTGCGTGGACAGCGCACAGCTGGATGATCAACTTAATTAAGAGAGCTTATATAAAAAAATCTATTTTGTTATCGATTTTGTGAAAAATCAACGTTTTTTCTATTGAAAATTTGAATTAAATGCCGCAAGCGAGGCCCAATCGCCCACTGTACGTGGTTCGAAATATATCGGAGTAAGGAAGAAAGAGAGAATGTGTTTTTATTTTTATAATAAGAAAAGAAGCACAAAAAATACCCCTGGCCTCGAGCCGGCAAAACAACATCGTTTTAATATATATATATATAATTTTTTTTTTATTATTTAAAATACGTTCTCTTTAGGTTTGTATTTTTTATTTTATACATAAAATTAACTCTGTTTATTCTTGCATTTAACATAATTTTTGTGTGCCTGGCGCTTATCGGTCTAGGAGTTTTCCTTATAAGTTTATATAGTTTAGTGTTTAGTATCTATTTGTAATTTGTTTGTTAATACTTGCTGTTTTTGTTATTTTCTTTCGTTTTTTTTTTTTGGGGGGGGCACTAGGCCAACATTTCCGATCCTATGGTATTTGTGGCAAGTGTTGTTGTGTTTTTTACAAAACGCAAAAGAACTTAAAAATGAAGATAGCAAGAAGCTACGATTTAAGTGTTTTTTACCACTGCAGTTTCTAAAAATATATATATATATATATATACCCATTACATATATATGTTGTCAGATATCTATTGTGTATATGCATTCACGCTTGTGTTATGACATTTTCAACTATTGTTAACAATTTGTATTAAAATTACAATTCATGTTTATTTTTGGGAGGCTTTGTGGGTGTTGTAAAATAAGCGTTAATCGCTGTGTTCTGTTATTACATTCTGTTCTGTGCACTTTTTGAATTTATATTTGTTATTTTCGTTAATGTGGTCATATTTTATTTGCAATGTATACGAGGTATTTGTTTTTTTAAAACTGATTATTTACGCATTTTGCTTTTGCAGTTATTTTGTAAATTGATTGAAATAGTCGTTTTTTTGGGTGTATGGAGAGGCTAAGAGAGATCATAACATGACAAAAAAAAGAAACCAAAAATAAATTATAAAAAAGTTAAAATAGTCTTAAATATTACACAGTGGGGGTGTCCATTATTTTGTAATCTTAAAAACAAATAGTAAAAATAAAAAGGTTCAAAAACCAGCAGTTTATAGTTGACACAAAGAATTGCTTTTAAAATAATACCAACTGTATAACACTGTGTGACAGTCAAAAACTTCTGGGATGCGACATAGTGTAGGTTGTCATTGTGAGACAATTCCACAAATTTTTCGTGCACATCAAAATTTGGAATAACGGTTAAAAGTCCGTCTTTTCGAGGTTGATATAGTTAAAAATCATATTTCTTAAACTAGGGCATCTTATAATAGTTAGCAATGCGTCTTTGAAAGAGAAATGTAAAGACCTTTCCAACGGTATATTACATGCTCGGATAAAAATTGGGGGAGCGACATGAAAACAAATCGAATTTTTCAGTTTTTTGGGACTTCACCGTACTTAAATAAAACTAATAGGCTCAAATTTATATAAAACTATTTAATTTTGGTATGCAGTTTCAAAAAACATTTAATTTTGCATCTTCTGCAAATTAGTTTATTAAAATCGAGTAATATTTGGTTTTATTATAAATTTTAGGAAAACCCGAAAAAGCCTAATTAAAAAACATAGGCAAAGTTGAAGCCTGACTATAATACCCCCTTACCCAAAAGTGTATGCTAAATTTAGATGCTGTGTATAGCAATGCTGTATTGCACTGCAGCAGAGAAGTTTCCTTGCTTATATCTTGGCTATCGTTCATCCGATCTTTTCCAACCTTTGGTGGACTGACAAAAGTCCCCGACTACTAAATATGTCCAAAAAGTACGAACCTTCTATCTGTAAACTGCGAAGATATTACGTTTTTTCAAATTTGGGGGGGGGGGGGCGTGGCAATAATTGAAAGTAAGCTTGATCTGCCTGTAAGCATATGAAGCATATGTTCCATATATGTCAAACCTTAATCTCTTACCATCTCCGAGATCTCATTTATTACTATGGACAGACGGACTGACAGACGGACGGACAGACAGACAGGCGGACAGACTGACGGACAGACGGTAGTAGTAGTAGTAGTCCTTGTGGCTATACAATACTTATTCTAAAAAAAAATTATTCAATAATTTACTCTAAAAACTCAACAATTTTTCGGTCGACAGTGCTATAATGGCGCGACTCATCACCATTATTGCGAAAATTTCGTTATCCGAAAACTTTGACAACTTTGCTAATTATTGACCGATTTTAGAAAATAGGCATACGTTCTAACCGTGAAGCAGTGTAGTTCTTATACAATAAAACAAATATTGGGGGTTTCTAACCAAACAGTGTTCAAAAAACGCCACCAAAAGACAAAAAATGGGGAAAAACAAATCAAAATGGTTTACGTAGCAAATACTCCAAGATAAGAAATAAATCCTGATCAGTCATATAGGGTATCTTTAAAGACCTAAATTTCTTCTTTCCGAACCGGTAAGAAAATAAAAATCATTTGATATATGACAAAGTTATGGGCGTATAAGTGAGATGCTTGTGCGAAAAAGACTTTTACCGTTATTCAAAATTCTTCGATGTGTACTAAAAATTTAGCATGTCACAAAAATCTACTGAACTAATATCTACAACCTATCGCTAGGTCCCATCCCAGAAGTTTTGTTTTGATTTTTTTTGTCACACAGTGTAATTATATTACCTTAGCAGATGTTAGATGAGTTTAAGTTTAAGGGCCATGGTCGAATATCATTTGTGCGTGTTTCACTCAATTTGTAGTTGTAGCTGTTACTAACCAGCAGAAGTTTACAAACATACTTTATAAGCTAAACCATATATGTACACATGGATTCACAACCGCAAAACTAAAAGATTTTTAATTATTTTCTGTATTTTACATTGTAGTATTTGTCTTGTAGCATGGTAACCCACTGAGCAATAGCAAAAAAAACAGAAAGAATCACGGTCGCCACTTGAGAAAATAAGATTGCACCAAATAAAAAACATAGGCGCTGTGGTCGAGTGCCTCGACTCCAAAATACTTTTGTACCAGAGATCAGCACGAGTGCAATGCAAATACTAGTGCACTGCATAGGTACTGGATATTTTCACACAGTCTTCCACCTACTCAATCCATATGTGTGCTTTGCATTTGCAGTGGCGGAAACACTCGAACTAGTCACTGATACTTCTGAAGGGTCAGACTAAAAATATCTGGGTGTCTGATCTCTCTTTGTGGCTCTCTCTTTACATTACAAGAACAACTCAACGTCGTTTGCAGTAATTTTTACAAAAACAATAAGAGCGAGTGCAAAAAAAATTATACATACTTAAATATTAGCAGCGAGTGTGCTGTAAGAGTGCATTTGCCTCGCTCGAAAAAAATCAACCACCGAAAACTCAGTCAAAACACCTAACACAAATCTGACTCCAGCTCTCGCAGAAATTCAGTCACAGAAATACTAGTTCGAGATGAGTGAGTATATGAGCTGACTGCATATTTTGAGTGTCGAATCATACCGCGTACACTCGAGTCAAGAAAACAGATACCCTTGCTGATCTCTGGTTTGCACGTAAATCGGCTCTCTTGCTCACCAATACAAACACACTTTTCTGTTCTCTTCATTGGGGGTGACACAGTTAAAATGACAGAGCAAACTCTAACTCTCTTTCTCTTCAGAAATCAGCAGTAGGGGTACAAAAAAGTTTTTTTTTTCACAAAAACTAGTTTTTCGACCGATCGTTCCTATGGCAGCTATATGCAAACTTTGTATAATCGAGTGGGAGCATATAAAACAGATACATGCCAATTTTAAGGACATTTCCATTGAAAACAAAAATGTTTTTTTAACTAAGACTACTTTTCAGACTCTACTTTTCTATGTCAGCTATACTATATTGATGTCCGATTTTGACAAAATTTGATGGAATCATGGAAAAGCATAGTAAACTAAGTAATTCAAAGTTTGGAGGCGTTTCCATTGAAAACAAAAAAGTTTTTCTCACTAAAACTAGTTTTTTGACGGATCATTCCTATGACAGCTGTTGAGATTTATAAGCAAAAGCTGATTGTTGTAATTCAATGATAAAATATATAAAGAAATAGGCAATCTGGAGATGTCTTTGGAGGGGGAAACGATCTTTTATCTATGAGAGTGCGTCCATATTTTATAAAAAAATTTTAATTACATTAAAATTTTGGCCAGGTAATAGAAAAAAAGTTGGTGAGCGGAGTCGGCAGCAATGAAGAATCGATTCTATTTCTACTGAACACGCAGCACAGCAGCGCGAAGAAAACGTCAATTGACACATACGCAATGCAAAAGATGTAGGCTGTTTTAACGACGTCCTACTGAACTGCCTTATGTTATCTGAAAGCGTTCGGTCGTCTTACAGAGAATAAAAATAAAACTTAAGTATTTTTCCAAAACAAAACCAACTGCGCTTTTATTAAATTCAATAGGTTATTGGCCCAGTCCTACGCGGGTGCATTATTGCATTACCATAAATCTATTTTCGGCAAAAAAAAAAGGAAAAAAAGGGCGTTCAAGACCAAGACTGGATCTACCCGGACAATGAAAGGATTGATGGAATAGATCATTGGTGGGCACGAAATTTGATTTTGGGAGCAGTTGACAACATTAAAAAATCAACCACCAGCCAGCCACACACTCCATATATTTGTTTTTGCAGGCGTCTGCTTTAGTGCGAAGCGAGAAAAAATGTGTACACTTAGAAAAATTAGTTAAGCGCGCCGCTGGGGCGTCGCAATTTATAGTCGCTGAGCTTGACACGCTTTGCAAGAAATTCTCTTTCGCTACACAACTTAATTTTGTCAGTGGACAAATCGAAGTCAGCGTCAGAAATTTTGCTTCTCATGCACACAGCTTGTGCGGCCAAATGCCTGGCATTGTTGTTGTGATATGAGGAAATTTTGCAAGTCAATTTTAAAGGCAATTTTAAATGCAACTGCGGTGCTCTTGGGAGCAATGGGAGTAATGGGAGCACAAAGAGCAAGAGCTTGCCCACCAATGGAATAGATGATGACTGGATTAAAGCAAATGAGATCGCCAAAAACATAATTATTGAATGTCTAAGCAACTCATTTTTAGGATTCGCTGGCACAGACTGTACTGCCAGACACAGATACTAGTCCCAAAGTATTGCATGTTGTCAAGAAAAATATTGAGCACAAAGGAAGGTAAGCAATTCAAACGGCAGCTTGTAAGGCACATTTCAAAAAAACGAGTTCAAGTCTTTTTAAGGGTACAATACAAATCGAGCTTGAAATGGCACCACTGTGGAAAAATGGGTCATTTTAAGAGAGATTGCTTTCATTATAAGAAGTCTTTTGAAAACTACAACACGGTCACAAACAAGAAAGCTCAAATGGCAAATAATGATCAGAACAAGGATAAGGGATTTGCTTTTATGAATCAGAAGTAGATTTCAACCAATATTGGAAATGCATCATTCATTTTGGACTCTGTAGCTTCGGATCATATGATCCATAATATAAATCTTTTCACGGACTACATTATATTGAGTCCCCAATCGAAATTTCAATTGCGAAGTGTGCCGAAAGTATTATTGCTACCGCAAGAGAAATAGTGAGGCTTCGCAGTGATCTTTAAGGAAACCATTACCTTGGAGGACGTTTTGTATTGTGCGAACATACCTCATAATTTGCTTTCAGTAAAACGGATGCAGGATGCTGGCATGACAATTCAATTCGATGCAAGTTGTGTGAAAGTAAGCAAGAACGAAAGGACAGTAATAATTGGTATGAATGAATCAAATTTTCCTATTATTAAATATGTAGTTTGTAGTAGAGCATTTTTGACAAGCTCAAACAACTTAAATAAGAATGAATACCAATTGTGGCATGAAAGATTAGGTCATTTGAGTAAAGGAAAAATGAAAGAGATTATTAGCAATAGCCTGTTTGAGGATACTGATCTAATCAGAAAGATTTACTTAAGTGAGGAGTTTTGTGTGGCATGTATAAATGGTAAACAGACTAAGACTATCCTTTGTAAAAAGAAGATTATGTAAGAAGGCCATTGTTTATGGTGCATTCAGATGTATGTGGTCCGATAACGCCTTCTACCTTCGATGGAAGAAATTATGTCATATTTATCGATGAGTTGTGGCTAAAAGCATAGCTCAAAAAAACTGTTAACCATTTTTTCAATGCGACCCGCCTCAGTGAAAAACAGAAACAAACAGCACAAACTGTCTCTCCCCTGAGCGGAACACTTTTTCTAGCACGTCATGTGTTTTCTGTTACTTGTGTTCGGTTGAGCAAAAAACGAGTCGGTCATCCGACAACCTCCGACAGCAACTGTTTTGAGCAAGCGCTCACTAAACAAATGTCTTCAAATGAGCAGAATACAATAAGTGTCAGGCGAAAAGTATTTTTTGTTGTTAAGGGGGTCTTCTGCCTTTCATTGCCGAATTTGACCTATTTTTTTTTTTTAATTCGTGGAAAGAAAATGCGTAAAGATTTTCTTAATCTGTTTTTTGTATTTGGGTAGGGCAGCTTAATATATCGAGAATTTTTTTGTTTGATGTACAGCCCAATATGCGACTGCCATAGCTGTATCATCCCTTAAGTCCTTACGACGATCTCGCTTTTAGAGTAAGCTGAGTGAATCATTTTCAGATTTACACCTAGAATAGATTTGTCCATTCTAGTGGCTTTAATGTTGTTCTTGGTAGACTGCTCTTTAATTTGCACAAAACCCATTATATTTCGCGAGTTTATAGGGCTCATCGAAAGCGCACTATAAATCGGGTTCACAATCTCACGAAACCCTTCGCTGTCCAACACCAAAAATGGCCCGCCGTCTGTGGTGACAATTTTAACAATTGACGAAATAAATTCCTCTTCATTAGCTTCATACGAAATTTTTCGCTTTTTCGCATTTTTTTTGTAAGTCATTATTGATGTTGCAGTCCATATTTTCAAGATTTTCCGCATGTTTTTTGTCGTCAAACGTCGCCTCAAATTTGTTATGTGCCTTCTAGTCAATTTTAGACCACAAATGTTGCAAACTGACTTATTTGCAGAGTTAAATTTAAAACAATTATGAACTTTTTTACTGTCTTCACCACCCTAATTTTTAATCGTTCGTAAAATAATGATTAAAATTAGTCCAAACGCATTCAAATCACACAGCCAAGTGAGTCTCGTTATACAAAGACACACACAGCGCAACACACAACCACATATACATACGCAAACAAGTAAGGGAGCTGTAGTCGAGTGCCCCGACTACAAAATACCCTGTTCCCTTGACTTCTTGTATTTCCATTCACATATACACACACTCACACTCTAACATACGCACACACGCACGCGAAACGCGGTAACTGACAAATGCAAGGCGCCCCCCCTCTCTCCCACAAGCAAAATTGATTCGTTTATAACTTCGGTGTTTTTTGTCCGATCTTATTGATCTTTTCAGAATAGATAGATATTGGGCCTTATTTGATATATATAAACTTTGGAAGGTTTAACCCCAAAAATTGTGGCTAAAGGGGGGAGGGGAGGAATTTTCCAAATCTGAAACAAACTCGTATTGAATCGGGTATACACCTACCTACATTCAAAAATTTGTGGCTCTAGCTCTTATAGTCTCTGAGAAACACGCGTTCATACGGAAGGAATGTGCCGAAAAGAAACTGCACACTTTCAAACGTCAAAAGCTCTCAGTGGGAGCTTTCGATCAAGCCGTGCGATGCACCGTTAGAAAGCTCTATTAATTCTGCGTTTTTTGCATGTTCTCTTTTCTTTATTCGTTGTACACATTACACGATGCCTCGAATTGAAGAGCAAGTTCGCAAGAAAATTGTGCACAATTACTGTACCGAAAGTGGTGTGTCGTACCGAAAATTAGCAAAACGGTACAAAGTTAGTGTAAATAGTGTAAAGAACATTATAATCAAATTTGGAGAGACATGTTCTACAAAAGATTTGCCAAAATCTGGAAGAAAAAAAGGTCCACAGGATGATAGTGTTGACAAGAAGGTATTAGCCTTACTTCACAAAGATCCCACGATGTCTGTTCGAGATTTGGCAAAGAAAGCCCGTACTAGTACAAGTATGGTTCAACGAATTAAGCAACGGCATAACTTAAAGACATACAAAAAACAAAAAGTTCCCAAAAAAAGTCTCCGCCAAGTAGAAGTCGGCAAAACGAGAGTGCGTAAGCTCTATGATCGCTTGCTCACTGATGCAGTGGAATGCATTATTATGGACGACGAAACATACGTAAAATTGGACTCAAAAACTTTACCAGGCCCCCAATTTTATACAAAAACTAAAGGTGGAACAGTTGACGACTCAGTGTCCAAAATTCAAGTGGATAAATTTGGAGAGAAAGTGCTGATATGGCAGGCCATTTGCACCTGTGGCTTAAAAACCAGCCCATTTTTCACAAAGGGCACAATTAACGCTGACGTTTATCAGAAAGAGTGTTTAAAAAAACGTCTGATACCTTTTTATCAAAAACACAATGTGTCCACAATATTTTGGCCTGATCTAGCGTCAGCGCACTATGCCCGTTCAACATTGTCGTTACTTGACACTAAAAACATCAAATTTGTGTCAAAAGAGGAGAACCCACCAAATTGCCCAGAGCTTCGCCCGATTGAGAGATATTGGGCCATTGTAAAGCGCAACTTGATAAAGAACGGTAGTCTCTCCGAAAACATGAAGGACATTAAAAAAACTGGATGCGTGCAGCCGGCAGGGTTACCGAAGAGGGTGTGCAGAACCTGATGAGAGGGGTTAAACAAAAAATTCGATCAAAAATTAGAGGCTAAATTTTTTTTAGTTTTCGTAATGTAAATTTAAAGTTAATGTTATTCCCTAAAATACAAAAAAAAAAAGTTGAAATCGAATAAAAAACCTGAAAGTTATACTAGAAATAAAGTGTGCAGTTTCTTTTCGA